>CM046873.1:8069825-8113258 GCA_025617745.1 Heliocidaris erythrogramma | reverse complement strand
TAATCAACACAAGTACATGTACATTTATAGTTACGGTCAAAACTTGATTTAAAAAACTCATGCGAATATTTTGAGTTTAAAAAAAATACAGAGTTACCAAAATTGTTTGTTATTACTTACTTAAAAGCAAATTATTAAATCCTTTTTCACATCCGCTCAAGTTTTCTATTATATTATTTGGTAATGTATCGCATATTCACACAACTTAAAAATGTAAGGTCTACAAAAGTGCAAAAGGGATGAAGTTTCTTTACTGTTGTTAGTGGTTAAAAGTCATAGAACATACGGTAAATTCCGGTTTAAATTATTATGTGCATTATCTTAGACGTAAAGTTTTATGTAGTTGCCACAAGGATATTGCCCATTCCGAAACTTTTCTTTCAAACGCGTGAACATTCCAAGGTATTCGTTGTGTATGTGCCATTTTCTCTCACGTAACATAAATATTAATGGCTGCCCAATGCGGTCAATAGCACAGGACGATCTAACTCTAAGTAAATCCAGGTCTCCTTTGATTTAGAGAAAGTTCCTTTGTCGGCTCTTTCACGCCCTCGTTTGGAAGTAGTTTTATTTTACCTGTTTGACATTTCTTCTTCTTCTCTCTCTCTTTCTGTTGTCTTAAAACTACAAGCAATATGCAAACGATTTTGTCTTAAATATATATCTACGGATATTTATTGTGATTTAAAAACTGACTGGCGTAGCCGATCGCAGTGCTGTTTATTAATAAGAAATTGAGTCTTTAAAATCCCTAAACGAATCTATATTTTATCAATAATGTTAATTATTTGTCCAAGTGACGCTTATAGCTAGAAGTCTACAGGCACAGATCCAGGGGGGGGGGGCAGCAGGGCCCCCCCCCCCCCCCCCCCCCCCCCGCAAAAAAAAAAGAGGGAAAGAGAGAAAGACAGAAGGAAAAGAAGGGAAAGGGAGAGAAGAGAGAAAAGGAAAAGAAGAGAAGAAGAAAAATTTGAAAAATGGGAAGAGAAAGAGGCGGGGGCCGAAAGGGCCTTGCCTCCCCCCGCGCCCAAAAAGAGTGAAGGGGGGGGGGGGGGGGGGGAGAAAAAAGAAGGAAAAAAAAAGGGAAGAAGATGGAAGATCGGTTTTCTCTCGAACAAGGTACGCTGGTGCAGATGGGGTGAGAGGTGAGAAGGGAAAGGGAAATGAAAAAAAAAAAGAAAGAAAAGGAGTATAAGAGAAAAGTGATAAAACAGAGGAAGAACAAAAAAGGGGGGACAGGGGTGCAATCGAATGTTTATCGTATCGAACATTGTTTGGATTTGCAACTTTTTTCACATCTTTATTTTCTGTAGGATGTTGTCTATTCATTGGGTGAGTTTGATAAATATTTTGTATATTTTTGTTTGTTTGATATGACTGAATTACTGAAAAAGATTCCAAAAGAATCAAAAGGGTACAAAGCAGGGAGTCAGGGACAAAAATAATATTTTCTGTATCAGGGCTATTTTCGTACGTCTTTCCATTCCAAATTCCATTTTGTAATGAAAATTCTCTTTTGAAACTTGCGAGGGCTATTTCTTTGTTTTTGCGGGGGGGGGGGGGGCGAATTGCCTTTAGCCCTCGTGTATTTTTTTTCCTGGTACAATGTCCTCCTAGTCGAATCAGTTTATAACCTTCACTATTTGTTGGATTACAGGCGCACGCCACAACGCCTAGTTCTTTATATCTATATATCAACAAGATAAATGCGACTGCCTATTAATGCCTCCACCTTTTTTTTTTAGATATCGCGATGTAATTTCATAATAACTTGGTCTCTGTGACCCTTCAGTTTTGACCTACTTCAAAATTTAATCACATTGTCTTCCTAGTCGTTTGATGCAGTTGAATGATCTCACATTGTTTATTTATCTATTTTGAAATGTTCAATTGGCTTTTTTACAGACGTGTTTCAATCAGATATGATTATTTACGTCTGGGACCCACCTTTAATATCACCATCTAAAAGACGTGACTCAGATTCGATCTAGGGTTCTCTGAGTCTGCCTCAGTTTATAACTCAAATTACAAGGCCTATTGCTTTTGCTGTGTACCTTTTATCATTCTTGTCCTATGTATATTTGAATTATGCTTTTATAATTCATCATGTATCAGCTATTAGCTGTCATCTTGAACATCGTTCAATAAAAGCGTATCAAATCAAGTGTGAACGTCATATCTATTATGAAATAGTATGCATACAGCATACTAGCCAGTGGAACTTTTTTTGTACTTGTATGAAAGAAAGTGTTTGGAACTTATAGTGCACATGATGCAATTTCAGGTGCGATTTTTCTTAGTGAAACGCCTTTTCATTCTTGTGGAATACTGGAATACTCTCTTCTTTTTTTTTACATTTGTTTAACCTTTTATTTATATTCTAATGTTAATTCTCCTTTAATAGATATCATGCATATAGAGCATATCAATAAAGTCTATTTTTATTAATCATACCATTACCGTGTCCGATATTGTCTTTATTATCTCGTGCGACAATTAATGACTGGTTTGCACAAAAAATATTAGTGCTGTTCCTTTTGAAATTTGATTTACAGTATATGCCATTTCAGTCTTTTCAGATACATAACTGTTTGATATCTTCGCCGACTGTCGCCGAGGAGTAATGATTTGCCACAGTAATGAGCCCTTAGTACGGCTCCTGGCTTCCTGCAAGAGCCGACGCATGCTAATAAGGATTCACGAAACTCAGTGTTTAGGGCGGATTTCGAGGAAGTTCGCGTACATGACCATAATGACACCATCAGAAACAGACGTTAGTTATTACCGAACAAAAGATGAATAAGTAGCCCCTCGAAATCATAGGTGTCAAATTGTAAATATTTTCTTTCGGAATTTAGAAACTTAAGGCATTATAATATGATCTGTATGGACTTTAAAAATGTCAGAATGTTCTTCCGGCGGAGTGAAAGCCTTTATATGCTTTTGCACCCCCCCCCCCCCCCCCCGAGATCGAGCGTCAGATACGCCATTTGTCACCATTATTGTAGCAATATGTAGCTCACATGATTTAAAAATTGGCCCCCCCCCCCCCCTAAGAAATCCTGGATCCGCGCCTGAGTCTACATACCTGATTTTTCAGCGGTCGTGGGAGATTCTGCATTCCAACAACGGTGTAGACAGTCGGTGACTTAAGTACCATACTCTGTGCAGCTACGCATCCTTGAACCAACGAAGACACCCTTCCTTCAGTACCCGTGGTCTCTGATGAGCAGTCAAGGAGAATACGATATCGCTCGCTCTCATCCAGACCGTTGTTGGCAAGGACTGTCTCCATAATTCGTATACAAAGACCGTTGTCCGTGCCAGCAGCGAACCGGATGAGATTTTCGTAGTCACCGATGTTTCGTTTGATCTTGCGTAGCACTCTGTCTAACTTAGAAATCTTCCATCGGAACATATACTTGTTAGTTTGATCAGCGAGATGTTTACCAGCTGAGTGCTCCTGTGCGAGTTTGTGATAGAACTCGATGGTGGTAAGGGTGGCCTTATGGGATTTTGGAAGGTGTGTTAATTGGATACTTGTCTTGGATACGATCCCGAGTTCACATGCCTTATCAAGGATATCAGGAACTTTCCGGAAATCATGGGGTGTAAAGACTAGCTTCTTAGCATCGTCGAGAAGACCAGCTAGGGAAACCTTACCCAATTTACAAATTATTTTCATAAGTTTATTTGCCGTAATCTTGTCTCTAGACTTTCGGAGATTTGCATGATGCATCAAAAATACATTCACGCTGTCTAGTAATTCTGTTTGAGTTGAAATATCATTCGTTAGTAGCTGTTTGCTCCATAAATGACAGACCATGAGACAGAATAGTGGTGTTACAACAAGTTCGTTGATCAGTGGGTGGAGATCAAGGTAATCCTTCAGACCTTCTCTATCCGAATTCGGAATAGAAACAAAAAACCTGTCTATGTAATCTCTTGAACTCTTTCGCGAGAATCCTTCTATCCACATCTTTGTGTACACCCTTGGAAGTTCCCCTTGATTGAAGAAGTTCTCTAGGTGAGGGCGTGTTGTTACAAGGACTCTGCATTCTGGATATTCCTCCCAGCTGATCACATTGACAATGTTGCTTCCCAAACCTTTGTTTGCGGCAATACCGGCATACTCATCTAGCCCGTCTAGTATGATGTGACAAATGTCCTGATTTTCTTTGATAAATCTGTGTAGCCCATCTTCGGTTAGATCAGCAATGTCACCCAATAACTGAGATCTGATTGCTTCTGCGATTGATGTCTGCTTGCTGGTTTTTCGTAGCTTAACAGCAAATAGCAGAGGGAAGTTTTCATGGGGTGATTTCTGCACTCTGTTAGCCCAGTCGTAAGCCATTTTAGCGACAGCTGTTGTCTTCCCGCGTCCAGCGGGGGCCGAAATGAGGATTCGTTCTGGCGGTCTGCCGTTAACTTCCGTTGAAAGTATTTCAGCAACAGACCCCGACAGAGTCTCTTTTGTGTCTTTTCCATGTTTGTCCTTTTTCACTATGGTGACAACCGTGTGCATGTCCTCAAACTCAGCAAAGTCATTTGGATCCCATGGAGTCTTCTGGATTTTGCATGTGGAATTGAGGTATTTCTTCGCCAGTTTTTTACGACACTGCTCGACTGTCAAGGACTCTGAGATCATCACTCTGTGTATATCTGAAATGATCCAATCACAAAAGACAAACCATTCACATTTCATCTTAACCCCTGACTATACTGTGTGAAGAAGTTGGTCAAATGAGGACCATCAATCCTCCTACCAATGAACCATAAGGTACGTTACAAAATAGCTCTCTTACTTATCATGAAACTAACTAAATGCAATTCTGGTTTTGCGACTTTCTCTCTCCCTCTCTCTGTTATAATGCATGGGGTTTTTCAGATAATTAAAATATGAACATGTAAAACTTACTGAATAACATAAATAGAAGCAGAACTCATATTTCCACACTATGAAATGTGTGATAAGGGATAAAAACAACATTTGAAATAAACATAATATCATAATAATTACATGTATGTGCTTTGTTGCTTTATGTTACAATATCAGTATACCTGGGTTAGTTTGCAGTGGAGTCTTCTCGTCACATGGTTCTTGCTGGTTTGGTAGATATGCACCTGCAAGAGATTACAAATACAATAAATATTATTTTCATTTTTTATTTTTTATTTTTTTATTTGTCCCACTCGTTGCATCAAAACCATATTTCCATTTACAGGCTACACTTCTCATCAAAAAGACCCTAAATATTTTGATTCTCTTGTGCAACAATATTGTTTTCCGGTATATAGCCGGTTCGATATGATAAAAGGCAACAAAATCGGAGCTTCAGAAATATTCGGTACTGGGGGTGCCCACAGACTTGAGATTATTTCTGGGACCCTTGTGAAGAAGTTTTGTCTGGTATTTGTCATCTAGTTCTAATTTTAGAGAATGAAAATCCAATTAAATTAAAAACAAATATGGAAAAAATAAATCATTGTGCCAGCTTAGTGGCAAAGCCAATCTTAGATCAATGTTGGCGACGATGCAAGGGGGCAATGAGGAGCAAAAAGTAGTCTAACCAACTTTATGAGTTACTGTATTTTTTTCCCTCTTGAAACGCCGAACATGCCCCGGTGCAAGCAGCTGAAAATACAATAGCGTCTTATTTTGTTTACAAGTGACTGATTCCTTTATGTTTTTAACGCTGCATTTTTCATCAAAATAATACCATACACGAAGTTAAGAATTAGGCAACAGACTAACATTAAGACTGACGCTAGTCAAGTAAGAGGAATAAGTGAAGAGGAGATGACAAAACAGGCACTGGAAAATGTGTAAGATGTTATGGGACATCGTCTGCTATGACAGGACTGGTCCCTGGTGTGTCGTCACACATCTCAGCAGCGTTCAAGGAGCTCTTCAGCTGCTATATCGGGGGCTGTATTTTACCATTTCATAATTGATAATAATCATTAATTCAAATGTTTCCAAGCGTTGGATTTGGATAACCTTGTTTAATTTATGCCATAAGTATTAAGCCAATGCCAATATTTATTTTGATGGAATTTTCTTGCAATGTGATCTTTAAGTATATATAATACGTTAAGAACTAGTGCAAAAAAAAAAAAAGTTGGCTTTTGGAGATTTTGCGTAGGCGTACGACTCCATGCCGGCAAATGACAACCCAGTCTCACACTTAAATAGACGAATAGAGTCATAGTACCAATCAACGTTAATATGACACTCTTGGTCAATTTAAGGGACATTTATAATGGCGCCATCTACGTTTGCAATCGTGGCCGAGTTATCCCTGAATGGCGTTTAACACGACCTCATTTGGGTAAGCACTATATAGGCACCAATCCTGCTGAGTTCATGAATATTCATATCAGAAACCCCTTTTTGAAGACTTTGAAAGATACTACAAATTTCGGACTTGTATTTTCTTACTCAGTCATCTTATTTTTAAATTTCGTAATACAAACCTCTCACCAAGAGAGTACTGGATTGTCCGATTGCGCCACACAGAATAGCTGCTCGTTTTATTATATCGCTACAATTCGTTTTCATGAATATTCATGCCGACTAGTCTTGACGGAATAAACCGTATTATGAGCCATTTGACGCGATATGAATATTCATGAGCTCAGCTGCAGGATTGGTGCCTATATCCCTGATAGCAGAAAGTGGTAAAAATTACGTGATATTTACGTCGTGGTTTTCGTCTTTTTTACGTCCTGTAATTACGTCAATAAGACGACAACTTGCACCAACGCAAGACGTCAAGAGGACGTCTTATTTTGACGTCATCTGTACACTGTAAAAACTGAAGTGCTGTATATAGCACTTTTTGAGGGCATGCATAGGGACTGCACTCAGAGTGCTATTTCAGCACTTTCACGGGAGCTGGACCGGCTCCTTAAACTGCTAAACATTCATTTAAAAAAATGATTTGGGCGAGCTTCGAACCAGGGTCCGCTGATCGAGAATTGCTGGCATTACCGGTAGACTAACTCACATTGTACGATTTAGAGCAGATCATATTGTTACATAGTGAATTTACGACACCACATAGTTCATGTTATCTACTTGACTCCCATGACTAAACTGGATCGCAAGAAGCATTCGTTAGTCCATCGGTAACGTCAGCGCCTCTCAATCAGCGGAACCTGGTTCGAGGCTCGCATTTCTTTTTTTTTGCTGGTATATTAGCACATTACAAGTGCTATAAACAGCATTTCAGGTGCAGTCACTATACATGCCCCTAAAAGTAGCACTTTAGTTTTTACAGTGTACAAGACGTAGAGATGACGTCAAAATAAGACGTCCTCTTGACGTCTTGCGTTGGTGCAAGTTGTCGTCTTATTGACGTAATTACAGGACGTAAAAAAGACGAAAACCGCGACGTAAATATCATGTCATTTTTAACACTTTCTGCTATCAGGGAAGAGGAATGAAGACGTAGAGATGACGTCAAAATAAGACGTCCTCTTGACGTCTTGCGTTGGTGCAAGTTGTCGTCTTATTGACGTAATTACAGGACGTAAAAAAGACGAAAACCACGACGTAAATATCACGTCATTTTTTAACACTTTCTGCTATCAGGGATAGTGCTTACCCCTCAGGTGTCCCTCGAACACCAGGGTAAAATACAGAAAAAAGGGAAATGCTTAAAGTTGAAATGAAATCGATTTTTCTAGAAAGTATTGGAAATTCATGGAATGGATATTTACATGTTCATACAGATGGATGCAAACTGGAAGATGCGAGAACAGGAGCCGCATTTTATGTGCCTCATTATGACTTGGTGCAAGATTTTAGATTATCCTGTGTCTGCATTATGAGAGCAGAACTAGTAGCCATACTAATGGCACTAGAGTGGATTAATACATTTTATGGAAGCCTCATCGGTGGTAAAATTTAGTGACTCTTTGTCAGCTTTACAAATGATCGATTCATACTTTATTAGATGTGCTATTGTGAATGAAATTTTATACATAATTAATATTTTGAAGTTGAAGGATGTTTGTGTTGCCTTTGAATGGATTCCATCCCACTGCGATATTAACGGCAAGGAGATCGTAGAATCGGCCGCCAAAAAAAGAGCCACGAAAAAGTGTATAGACATAGATATACCACACACGAGAGGTGCACTAGCAGCCTCTCGTTTGATCCATTATAACAAATTATGGCAAAGAGAATGGGACAATGCCGAGCACGGTAGATTTCTATATGCCTTACATAGCGACGTTACTAAGCCCATACACAGACATGGCTTGTCTCGCAGAGAAGAATGCTTAATACAACTACTAAGAGTAGGTAAATGCAGGTTACATTATTACCTTTTTCAAATGAAACAGCATGATACTGGTCTCTGTGAAGTGTGTCAAGAATTTGAGACGATTGAACATTTTATTTTATATTGCTCAAAATACGATAAAGAGAGACGTCTCTTAAAAGAAAGGATTAAGTTGAAAAATCCTAATCTAAAAGAATTATTGATGTCTAACCCAATTTTCACTCGTGAATTATTGGGTTACAATACATGTATGATACCAATCGTTTTAGATAGCCCGTTATTAAGCTATCATAGACATTGTTATATATACGATGTTGAAGAAATTAGGTAAAGAGCAACAAAAAACAAAACAAAATGTATGTATATGTGTGTATGTATGTGTATGTATATGTATATATTTATATATGTATATGTATGTGTATAATTGTGTATAGATATGCATGTTTTATGTTTTCCATGAACAATTGGAATTAACTCCCCCCCCCCCCCCTCTCTCTCTCTCTCTCTGTTAATTCCGATTGATTGCTGGGGTATCTTGATATTATAGCGAATAATCACGAATAATCACGATCGACAGCTATCTAACTTTGGTGATGGGATATTAACATTTTACCATACTAATGATGACCATTAATAACACCATTTTCACCACAAAAAAAGCTGTCCGCAATGTTTTCTCATATTCTAGGGAGCGAGTCGGAAGCCAATCGAGGTGCGGTTAGTGAAAATCGCATATCATGGGAGCGACCCGAGAAGGTTTAAAAAGGGGGACGTCACAGCGGCACATACGTGTGTGACATATATATGTGAGTTCCCCCCCCCCCCCCCCCCCCCCTCCCGCGCCGAAAACCAATATCACGATTGCAAACGTAGATGGCGCCAATATAAATGTCCCTTAAATTGACCAAGAGTGTCATATTAACGGAGATTGGTACTGTGACTCTATTCGTCTATTTAAGTGTGAGACTGGGTTGGCAAATGACATCGCTACTTTATTTGCGGTTCCGCGTGTATTGCATGTCTAGCTATACAATACCATAACATCTACCTTAGTCAGACTGATGAACTTGCATTACTGTGTTGGCATGGCCAGGCGCTAGGCCAGGGCCGGCGCTAGGTCGCGGACACGTGGACGGCCGATCACTACCTTCCAGTAAGGTACATGGCGCGGATTGGTGGATTTTCAAACTTATTAAGTGAATCGTGTGTGTTGGTTGATGTTTCAGATGACTCACTAATTTTTTCTTTGCATTTTTTTTTTCAGTAGTGCAATGATAAATGCTAGCCAACCTAGCATGAAAGAAACCAACCAAACAATGGAAACGAAAAGCAAAACCATTAAAGCCCATGCTTTCTTCTGCCTAAATGTTTCATTGAATAGTAAAGGTGACAAACTAACAGGTATTCTTGTGCAGGTATTTTTTCAAGGAGCAATTGGATTTTAGTTCATAAGGACTATTATATTTGTCTCCAAATGTCTCTGTGTAGTAAAAGTGTACCTCCCCTTAATCTTTTATGTGTCTCTCATTTCAAAATAATTCCACATATTTATTTGAAATACTACTTTACTGACAACCATTTTACAAACTGTGGTTTGGCTATTACGTTGCAGTAAGTGAAGCTGACATTCCATGCAAATGATAGAAATATGACGAGAGAGAGTACGTAGTGATGGAAAAATAGTGTATCTTAATAACTTTAATTGTTATCTGAAATACTCAGTAATTTTGTGTTGCACACATGGCATATTATTGTATTTTGCCATTTGATGATTTTGTGAATGTGTGTGTATACCTGTATGTGTAGTGCCTAAAAGATAAAGCTTTAAAGATCACATTCCAAGAAAATTCCATCAAAATAAATATTGGCTTAATACTTATTATTGCATAGATGGCATAAATTAAACAAGGTTATCCAAATTCAATGCTTGGAAAATTTGAAGTAATGATTATTATCAATTATAAAACGGTAAAATACAGCCCTCGATACAGCAGCTAAAGAGCTCCTCAAACGCTGCTGAGATGTGTGACGACACACCAGGGACCAGTCCTGTCTAAGCAGACGATGTCCCATAACATCTTACACATTTTTCAGTGCCTGTTTTGTCATCTCCTCTCACTTATTTCTCTTACTTGACTAGCGTCAGTCTTAATGTTAGTCTGTTGCCTCACTCTTATTTTGATGAAAAATGCAGCGTTAAAAAAATAAAGGAATCAGTCACTTGTAAACAAAATAATCAAACGGTTTTAGTTATCAGAATCAGTTTCACTTTCCCTTTTAGAATGGTGTGAAATAAGGTCATGTTTAAATATACAAAACTCTTTATAATTTGATAAGCAGGATTGGTCCCTAGTGTGACGACATCAAAACATCGCTATATTTCTGGCGAATCCTCGGATATTCCAGATGCTGAGAAGAGCTTTTATTTATGTTGTTTTTATAATCATCAGATACGCAGTTGACATAAAACTTATACGATTGTCATTTGTAAGCTTCCCAGTTTCTAGTGATACATTAATTGCCATATTTGTGATTTTCTTTGGATAGCTACTTTTAGCATTTTGACCCTACCATATTATATGTATACATGTATACGCATTCAAACCGATGACATCGGTGAGGTTTATTCCGTCAATGAATTTTGTGACGCAATTCAATAATGGAGTCATCGGTTGAAATTCGAACAATAGAAAACATAGATGGGTGCGTTTGTTTAGCATTATGTCCGAGGACATTTTCGGACAGAGAACCAAAAAAAAATCATGACAACAATGGTCCTCGGAAGCCGGACAATAGTCCTCGAACGTCGAACAATGAATTTATGCCTTATTCCGTCGACTGTCCGAGGACGAGTAACAATAGAGGAACAATGGTTGTCCTCGGAAGTAAAGCCATGTAAACGTGTGTGTGTGTGTGTGTATGTGTGTGTACATTACATATATGTATTGTCTACTATGTTCATGCTGCTATGATTTATTTTAATACCCACGGATAGTGCAATGCAATGCTGCATTTCTGTGTAAAAACTGGACATGGAGAAATTTCTGTTATCCATTAAGGAAATATAGAGCATGTTTCCAGTGCCTGGTTAGTTTTGTACTAAAGGAAAAATGAAATTGTGAACAAGAGGAGTAAACATAGGATTGTAAAACACATGCACTTTCACAGCCTTACATCTTCATACTGCAATAACTAAGTTTCTGGTATATTCATTATGCAATTAGCATGTAAATTAAAGGCCTGAATGTGAAAGTGTTTGAATATAAAACACTACTGCTCAAAAAAAAAAAAAAAATAGAGTATGTAAAGTGAACATGCGATTATTAGACTTAAATGTTCATGTTTCCACTAACGGTGGAGTCCAAGTACATGAGGCTATTGATGAAGATTACTTAGTATTTGTTTCTACTGCAATGCAAGAAACATGAAATAGTTACAGGTATATTAACACTGGCGTAGACAGGGGGCACCGGGGGCCATGTACCCCCCCCCCCTATTCAACCACTTAAAAAAATATATAAAAAAGCGAGAGCGAAAAGGCGGGGAGAGAGAGAAAAGGGCCTAAACAGGCGCTTTACAAGCCGTTATCTGGCTCTCAAAATTTGCTAAAACGTCAAAGTTTTGGCTTTTGCTAAACAGTCGGGTAACGTCGCGTCGCGTTGGTAGAAATTTTCGGACATTTTTCAGGAAGGTGTCTTCAAGGGGACAAATTGAAAAAGAGTCCATCTCAGTATGATTTTTCCCGTTTTCAGGCTAAAAACCACAAACAAGGGAATAAAGAAAACAATAGGATAATGCAAAGAAAAACATGAACTATAAAGCGAGAATAGAAGGGTAGGAAGGATGGAAGAAAATATGATGAAAGGAAACAAAGAATACAACAAAAGGAAAGTTGGAAAGTAAAAATAAGTGGAAAAAACAAAGAATAACATAAAGAAAGATAGAGACATAAATGATAGAAGGATAAAGATATTAAGAGTAACATAAGAAAAGATAGAAGAGAAGATGATAATTTGAATAAAGGAATAACATAACGAAAGAAAAGATGAAAGGAAAACAAAATGATAGGATAAAAGCAAAGAATGTTTTAAGGAAAGTAAGTAAAGATGGGAAGCAGAAAATGATTTTAAAAAGAATAATATTAAAGATAGAGAAATGATAGGATAAAAAAAGTTTAACTTATATAAAGAAAGACAGAGAGAGAAATGATAGAAGGATAAAGATTAACGTGAGGAAGGTGGGGGAGAAAATGATAACAGGAAAGAAAAATAGAGAGAAAAATGATAAAAAGATAAATATAAACATGAAGAAAGGTGGAAGAGAAGATGATAAAAGGGAACAAAGAATAACAAAGTGAAGATGGAAAGCAATAAAAAAAAAGAGGATAAAAAGAATAAATATAAACAGTAACATTATGAAAGATGGAAAACAAAATGATAAAAGCAATAAAAGAATAACGTAATGAAAGGAAAGGTGGAAAGAAAAAATTAATAAAAGGATTAAAAACAACTGAATTAGTAATTACGCGATGCGTAATATATGTCCCCGCCAGAAGTGTAGATCTGTGGAATGGCAGTTAATTTATGTAATTTCTGATAGAACCTTGAAGATAAATGTGAGAAATTAATTATCAAATTAATGTTTTATGATTATAAATGCATTTTCTGTTGATTTTTAATAAATTACAATAAATTTGCATAATTAATGAATTTTCAAAATTCTTTGTTCCCTTTTATCATTTCTTGCTTTTATCCTTCCATCAATTATCTTTCCATCCTTCCTCTCGTTATGATATTCTTTGTTTCCTGTTATCATTTTCTCCCCCACCTTCCTCACGTTAATCGTTATCCTTCTATCATTTCTCTCTCTGTCTTTCTTTGTATAAGTTAAACTTTTTTTATCCTATCATTTCTCTCTCTATCTTTCATATTATTCTTTTTAAAATCATTTTCTGCTTCCCATCTTTACTTACTTTCCTTAAAACATTCTTTGCTTTTATCCCATCATTTTGTTTTCCTTTCATCTTTTCTTTTGTTATGTTATTCCTTTATTCAAATTATCATCTTCTCTTCTATCTTTCCTTATGTTACTCTTAATATCTTTATCCTTCTATCATTTATGTCTCTATCTTTCTTTGTTATTCTTTGTTTTTATCCACTTATTTTTACTTTCCAACTTTCCTTTTGTTGTATTCTTTGTTTCCTTTCATCATATTTTCTTCCATTCTTCCTACCCTTCTATTCTCTCTTTAGAGTTCATGTTTTTCTTTGCATTATCCTTCTATTGTTTTCTTTATTCCCTTGTTTGTCGTTTTTAGCCTGAAAACGGGAAAAATCATACTGAGATGGACTCTTTTTCAATTTGTCCCCTTGAAGACACCTTCCTGAAAAATGTTCTAAAATTTCTACCAACGCGACGCGACGTTACCCGACTGTTTAGCAAAAGCCAAAGTTTTCGCGCTTTGCGCGCGAAGGGGGTAAATAACTCTCTTCTCCCTGCACCCATCCCTGTTACCATGGGTGTCGATAATTCAAATCGTTTGAAATGCGAAAATTTTCCAAAACTCGGTCGCTTTGCTCCCTCGCATAATTATTTTCTTTCAGGATCTCGTAGTTCTTTAATAGCTTAAAGGGTTCAAAAAGTTTGAAAACAAATAAAGATGTAATTGCTTTGCTCGCTATATAACGATATAATACTCCTGCTAAATATTGCGCTCCCAATATAGGATAAAGTGTATAAAGCAGCATTTGCAGAGGTTCAACTTTTGACCGAAATCTCAACTTCAGTTCGCCTTGCTGATTTTCTCGACTCTTTCTCAAGTCCATAGGGTTTCGTTCTGCTCCCGATTGTAGAAGTGAGTGAATAGAAAAAAAGTTCATTATCAGTTACGCAATTTAGGTTTTATTCGGAAATACCTTAACCGTAGTGCCACTGAGAAAATTACTCATGCTTTAATCTCATCTTGCTTGGATTTTGGTAATGGCCTCTTGTTTCGTTTGCCTCACAACCTACTTGCAAAATTACAAAAATTACAGAATGCCGCTGCTCGTGTCACATTACACCAGTTCTCAAATCACTTCATTGGTTGCCTGTAGAAGAAGGTATTGTTTTCAAGATTCTTCTGTAATTATGTCATAACCAACATTGGTTTGATCAAACATTACATTCCTTCTAGCTGGTACGTTCTCAAAACTCTGGCTTACTTGTTATTCCTAAGCTTAACACAAAATGGGGGGAGCGAACCTTCGCTCATGCTGGGCCGTCGATATGGAATACTCTTCCTCAAGGGATTAGAAATAGCAGTTCTGCTGAAGTGTTCAAAAATAATCTTAAAAAGTATCTGTTTAATTTGGCCTATAATTGATTACCATTACCTTTCATGTCCGTACATATCCTATTGCACTTTTGCTTATTTGTGATGTATTTCATCTTTTGAACAAGTTGCGCCTTGAGCATTTGATCATCAAGTGGATTCGGCGCCTTATAAATCTTATATTATTATCATTATTATTATTATTATTATTATTATTATCAATGTATAAAAATCGAGCTTCTCTACCGCTCAACTCTGGTGGTCAAATGCAAAATTTCTTGGCTAAAATGCGCAATAAAATGTGTTTTTTAGGGTTAAAGATTGAAAATGTTGCCGCTTGGTCGCTTTGCCCCCTCACTTCTACAATAACCGTGACCTTGGGGGGGGGGGGGGGGGGTGGCACTAACTTCATTGTTTGCCCCGGGCGCCATAATCCCTAGATACGCCACTAGCTTCGCTCCCTCACATGTGAAATTTTGCGTCCAAATAATTAAAAGCAGTCCTGGCGTCGAAGTATAACTTTCCGCCTAAAAAATTGTTTGCTACAAGCTGTTATCTTTCTCTCAAATTTGCTAAAACGTCAGAGCTTTCGCGCTTCGCGCTAGAAGGGGGGGGGGGGGGGGGAATCCTCCGCTCCCGCCCTTGGGGAGCACGCTTTGCTATTTTGTATGATAATTATGAAGAGACTTGGTTTTATAGTAGACACTGTTTTACTTTTTTACTGATGAACAACTTTCTACTGAATAATACATAGAAAACTGATTTCCTAATTATATTGTCTTTATTAACTTAGCAACAATGAATGCAGAATTTTCACAAGTCATTCAAAAGAGAGAAAATGTATGGAAATTCATGACGGCATTTAGCTGTAGAAAAGGGCAATGTATATATATATATATATATATATCACAATATATATATATATATATATATCACAATATATATATATATATATATATATATATATATATATATATATAACTCTATTCGCAGCCATAGGGGGAATCCTTTTATCTCAGCCTATTGTTAAAATTCCCCGTATCGCCCGTCGAAATTCCCCGTAACGCCCAAATTTTATTGTGACGGAATAAACCAGTAAATTCAGAACTGATTTTATTATTTGCTAGATAAATCTATGTACCTACTTATTTTTCAAGTCTTCCGACTACGCAAGCCATTCGAGTAATTAAAGTGACGACCGTGCATATACCCCCCCCCCCCCCCCCCCTAGGATCACGCCTTCCTCTGTGCACGTACGCATGACGCGCGCACACAATCCTCCTCTTTACGAGGAGCCTCAGACAAACTTTGACATGTTGCTAGGCAAGGAGTGGGATAGGAGGGTGGGACATAGGTAGGTACATAGATTTATCTAGCAAATATTGAAATCAGTTCTGATTTTACTGATTTACTACAATAAATCAATGTACCTAACTATTTTACTACACCAGCACAGATTCAACTGGGGGGGTGGGGGGGGGGGGGCATGTCCCAAGAGGAAGGTCAACAGGAACCCAAGGATGACGTTGCAGCTTGCAACGTCTTGTTAGAAAAAGACTCTTCAACTGTAAGAACATCTTTTAAATAAAAAGATGTGAAGGAGCGCCAGTAGGCTGCCCTCATAATGTCCGCTAGGGGCACCCCTTGGACTCCCGAACCATCAGCAAAACCAACGTGGACGGCGGCAATAGCTACGTGTGGTTGAAATCGATCTACCCTTATCGAAAAGGGAGATCAAAAAATCGGCAATAACACCAAGAAGGGCTTCACGTGGCGAGACACCCTCATTCTCGCACCAAGAAAAGAAGGCCCCTAGACGAGAGTTGTAGAGATCTCTAGTGGAATCTCTACGGCTTATCATTACAAACTGGGAGGCCCTCTCGGAGAGCCCCGAGTTTCTGGCGTCTCCCCAACAACGGCCAGGCAGTCAAGTGGAAGACCGCTGGCCTGTGATGAACAGTCCCCGAGAGGGGTTGAATTATCAAATCCTCCCTGAGAGGAAGGGGAAACGGATGGCCGGCCAGGAGACTCAGCTGCTCTGGAAACCAATGTCTCGCTGGCTAATGTGGGGCTATCAACAAGAGCCAAGCCCCGTCCTTCTTGACCTTCCTCAAGACCTGAGGGATCAGAGGAATGGGGAGGGGGGGGGGGGGGGGGGGGGGAGCGTACCCCCGATAGCTCCCCAATGGAGGGAAAAGGCATCCATCGCCCACGCCTCCTGACCCCAAACCCGCGAGCAATACGTCGGGAGTGGGTGATTGAGGGTGGAGGCGAACAGATCGATCTCCAGAGGACCCCGAACCTCTTGGAGAAGAGCAAACACCTCCGGATGAAGAGTCCACTCTGACGGGAGGCATTTGACCCGAGACAGAAAATCCGCGATCAGATTGTCCTGACCGGGAATGTAGGAGGCTACCGGAATAATGTTAATAGACCGGCACCACCTCCACAACTGGGCAGCTAAGGTGTTCAGAGAGGAAGACCGAGTGCCGCCTTGGCGATTGATGTAGGCAGCTACTGTGACATTGTCCGTAAGAACGAGTACAGTGCGACCAACAAGACCGGGCCTGAAATGATGAAGAGACAGGCTGACCGCCATCATTTCCAAAACATTGATATGGGGCATAACTCTCAAGTGAGACCAGTCCCCTGAAATCATCTCGCCCCGGCAATGACCGCCCCAACCGAGAAGGGAGGCGTCTGTCGTCAGAGAAACAGTCTGAAAAAATTTGAAGAGTTGCCTCTGAAAGGGCCTCATCAACAGCCTAGGCTGGCCAGATAGCCCAGGAATTGAAGCCATTGTCTGGCTCTAACCCTGCGGGCCACTCGCAATGACCGTGCGGTCATGGTGATAGTCCGAATTCTGTCCCGACTGGGGCGGGCAAGCTGATTCGGGATATCTATCTCCGCACCTAAGTACACCGGGGTACGTGTGGGAGATAATTCCGATTTTTCCCAGTTTATCAGAAAGCCTAAGTCTTGCGTTAGCCGCAGTAAAAGGCATAACTGATCCAACAGGAGGGACTCTGAGTTTGCAACTAGGAGCCAATCGTCTAGATAGACGAACAATCGGAGGCCACGATTCCGTAGAAACGCGGCTAGGGCCGACACTATTCGGGTAAAGACTCGAGGGGCCGGCCTCAGCCCGAAGGGCAGGGCACGAAATCGAAACGTTTCGCCCTGGAACGCGAATCCCAGCAAATTTCTCGACAGAGAGTGAATGGGAATGTGAAAGTACGCGTCTTTGAGATCGAGGGAGATCGCAAGGTCGTCCCGCTTGATCAAGGGCAGAATAGATGCCAAGGTCTCCATGCGAAAATGCACTGGAGGTATAAACCTGTTGATCCTTCATGTTTAGAATCATACGTAAACTTCCCGAGCGTTTGGGCATGACAAAAAATGGGGAGAGACAGAGATGAGGATGATCTCTCACCCTTTCTACGGCCCCCTTTCCCAGGAGCATGGCGATCTCTGAGGAGATGTGCTGCTGGAAAAGGGCGGACATTGGAGGCGGGCGGATTCTGATGGCGCCGTTTGGAATCGGCTCTATCAGATCTATGTAAAAGCCGTCGCGCACGACGGATAGCACAAAGGCGTCGCCGGAGATTGCCTCCCAAACTGGGAGGAATCTCCGGAGCCGCCCGCCTACACTGTCCACAAGCACTCGGGGTAAGGTATCAAAAGGCCGACTTGGGCCTGACCGGGCCCTTGGCGGCGGTCTTACGCCCCCCTCTTCCTCTCGCCGAGCCTCTACCACGGTTGCCCAGGGTAGGGGTCTCAACCCGAGGGATAGTCACAGTCACTCGACGATTAAAGCGGTTAGCGCCTGTCGAGACCGACTTAGACTTCGGAAAGGGCCGAGCAGGCTGAGTGGGCAAGAATTGTCTGGCCATCTCCTTTGCCTGTTTGCGACCCTCTATCTCTTTGTGGAAGACTTCGTTAAACTGTGGAAAGCGCCAACTTGCGGCGTTGATGTGTAATGTCAATCGCCGCTGATGAGAGCTGAGACCACTGAAGTCCAGCTAACAAAAGCAGGAGTTCATCCAACAAATTGGAGTCCCCCTCGGTCACATTCAGTTCAACTGATCTGGCCCGAAGGCGTAACAGTGAACCCAAGTACGCCGAAAGTCTTAAGCCCGACCTGACTTTGGTTTCAAAGTTCACTAGGGGCTTCTCGGCGGATCTATAGGACTGAGACTTGAAATTGATATTCAAACGTTGTCCCATACCAATAATTTCCTGGGATAAACCCTTGGCTGAAAAGAAGCCCTGGGTATCCTCCGGATAGAAAGAGAAGGCACTACCATAGGGACGTCGGGTAGCCCGACCCGCATCGGCGAGTGCCTCCCTATCCCCATACTCCTGTTTGAAGTCCTCTGTAAGAGGAATACCAAGAGACTGGCCATGCTGTCTGAATAACAGCGATGGCTGATCACTGTCCGACTGGACTTGGGGACAAATTTCTGGCATATACTTCTCTAACAGGGCCTTGGCATCTGCCGCCATAGCCTGACAAGGCTGGGGGTCGAAGCCGGCCTGAGATTCTGAAACAGACGGGGTAGAAACCTGTGAGACAGAATCAAATTCGGGAGAAGTAGTCCGGTGGGGAAAATCCCATGGGGGTGGATATGCCAACTGACCAGTGACAGACTCCTCCCCGGCGGGGCTCCGAGAGGAGCATGCACGGGAGGAGTAGGTCGAGATATCGACAAAATTGTCCAAGGTTCTCATGAATATCGGAGACCGGGAGGACACCGCAGTCCGACTCGGGAACATCCTCCATCACAGTGACAACTGACTGGGGAGAACCCGTCTCAGAAACCGGAAGCGTCGGGGGATTAGTAACCCAACCTTGCTGCTCAGCAAAGAGTCTCATTAATCTGAGCAACTCAGATTGAGAGTCGGGGGAAGAGAGGGCTGAGCCTTCTTACCCGACTTGGGTTTATCCTTGTTTTTACCCTTCTTGGCTTTAAGCTTCTTAGCGGGGGTGTGAGCCACCGTAATAGAAGGCCGGTTAGAAGCACGGGAAGTGTTTGGCTGCAGTATAGAAGCCTCACTACCCAAATTGTCCGGGCCGGGCTCCCCAGTGGGGAGAAGCAATTCGGCCGCAACTCTAGGGACTGTGCTTCCCCGACCAGAGCCCCGATTCGCTTCCCCGACCAGAGCCCCGATTCGCATTAGTATATACTAAACTATTGGCATCATTAATGTGATTCCACAAGAAGTAACACAGCCAACTATATTCCTTGTGTTTTATTTCTACATTACAGGTAAGCATCAGAACATTTTCTATTCCCTAAAATTGAAATGTTTATATTATTTTCATAGTATGTTTAATTTTGTTTATTTTGATAATGTAGATCATTTGTCAGAAGGTAGCTTTCAGTATTTTGGGAAACACTGAATAATTCATTATTTACATTTCATTATCGTGAGTTTTAGCTTTTGTGAGTTTGATACATTTTACTTGTTTCTGCAAATTTATTTGATTTTCTCATTTAGTATTGACACTAAATTAGTTTAACTTGAGTTAAGCTGTTGGATTACATGATTTGTTATTTTCGGTTTAAATACTGAACCGGAATATTTCTTGTATAATCCTGGAAAGATGTTTGCTTCTTGAGTTTAGTCGGATAAGATTTTATAAGTCAGGGATGAATTTTATTACATCATGATGCAGTTTCCGAAAATGGCTTTACTGACTTATATTCACAAATTTGTTTGGCAATAATATCTTAGATTGCACATGCAGTTTATTGTAGCTATATTTTAGATCGAGTTTCAAATTAAGTGTTTCAGTATTAAGGGTTTATTTAATTGGCTTTTGCATTTAATAATTTATCAGGAATTAAACCAAAAGAGATGCAATAATTTAGGTTCGGTTGGTTTAATTTAATTACATGTATATACAATACAAATATCCTACTCGAAATGTATTTCACTCACCTTAATTTCTATATTCATTTCTTTTCGCATTTCATTTACATTATAGTTTGTTTTGTTCATGGTTTTATATATTTCATTCTCATGTTATTATTATGTCTGATATCATAATGTTGCAGTTTTGCTTTGTGTGATAGTCAATATAATAAAAGATGGATCATTGTTGTGATTCCACAAGACGTAACAAAGCCAACTATATTCCTTGTGTTTTATTTCTGCATTACAGATCGGTCTATGGCATACTATAGACATCTATAAAAACACCCGCCCCCTGACGGGTGCAACACATCGAAATGAACACATTCTCCATGAGAATATATAGATATTGAACTGGTATAAATTTTAACGAAGCATTCCCCTTCGTTTGGTGAAGTCCGTGCCTAACTTTGATTGCGTTAGGCTGACAAACTCGCATATTAAAGGGGCGTGGTATATGTACACGTAAACGAGAATTTTGCAAATTCCATACCTTTCCATCTCCCCTATAAGTGATCAATTATGTGTGCATTTAAAGGGGGAAAAGCTAGGCATACATGTAGTTGTTGAAAACATGGTTACATGTTTTTTTTCCCGATGGTTCAAAATTACGAAAAGCTCGTTATTCCGAAGCTTTGTAATAACGATTGTTCCTAATTTAAATAGGGCTCGTAATTCCAAAAAAAAGACAATTCAGGAAAAGGAAAAGGATTCATAATTCCTAAAAAGAAGTGAAAATGAAAAAGAGCTAATTATTCCAAAAGTTTCATATTTCCGAAAATAATATCCGAATTCATATACACTGCATCACAATTCATATTTTTCCACACCATAAATGTGCGTTAAGGGACATAAAGAACACTTAAATAAACTCATGTGATTTGTTTCCTTATGTTACAAAATACCAGGGTTAGTTTGAAGTGGAGTGTTCTCGTCACATGGTTCCTGCTGCTTTGGGAGGTATGCACCTGCAAGAGATCAAGAATTAATTTCCCTTTTTTCCCCTTCTCATTACTATACATTTTCAAGCGAGAGGCATATTACAAGCAACGTACATCTAAATGGACAGTAAACATAATTTTTCCAATGTGCAATATTTTTTTTCAGCAGCATTTTACCTTTGGATAAGTTTTCACCCAGTTCACCAAGATCCACTTGACGGAGCTTGCTTGCCAGAGTGGATCGAGATTGGGTGATGTCTTTTTGTTTGGTCTTCCACTCGATGAGAATCTCCGTCATAGCCTTACTGTAGTCATTGAGATGTTTAACAAGGGCATTTTCACTTTCCGCAAAGGAGTACCCAAGAACGTTGCAAAGTTCTGAGTACTTGGTATGTGATACGTCTTTGGCAAGTGACATCAATTCGAGCTCCTTTAAGGGCTCCATTGTTCTGTGGAAAGATCATGACATAAATACAATATATTAGTTTCCTTTTTTTTTCATTTCACAATTTTTATTCCTTGATTCAGATTCTCAACATTAATATTGCAAATTAAGCATCCATTACACATTATAATTAAAAATAGCAATAAACAGAATACAAATGATATATTTCCATAACATGCCATTCATAAAATTAAACAGCCATAGTTTATACAATTTAACTGAACAAGGTATAGATTAAAACCTGATAGGTGCACACATGAAAGTATATAGGGCAACTGTAACAATTAATATAATTCTTTTAATGTGTTTGTGATATTTTCGTGTATATCTTCCTTCCGTCCAATATTTAAGATAAAACAATTTTTTTTTAGATGTAGACTTAACTTATTTCGAGCTATTGCTTTTTTACGTTCATTATCTTTACTTTCTTAAACTGCATTATACATTTCTTTCTTTGTTGGGGGCTTACCTTTTGATCTCGTTTCGTATATCATATATTTCATGAGTATAATTAAGTACTGTGGTTAATGTACATATGTTTTCTGATTTTCCATCTTACCCAACTAATATTTATTCCCATTTTAAAGTATTTAAGTCAATCAATTTCATTTGTAATTCCCATATTTCTTTCCACAATTTTAAAACTAATTTACGCTTCATAAACAATTGATTGTATACCTCAAATTTCCTTTCCTCCGAAAGAACATACGTTAGACGATATAAAACCGAATTGATACAGTTTAAAATATGGGATGTTATGTAATAATTGAAACTGAAATTCACGCAATTATAATCTTGCGGTGAAAAAGCAGGTCGCAATTCCACATGTATTATTTAAATGTGTTATTTCCGCGCGTCTAAACCATAGACAAATTAAAACTTATAGACGGAAAGGTAGCACCCGCGGATTTCCCTCATTTGCATATAAGCTGTAGCGTCACCATTCAGGCTAAGCGTATTCGGCCCTGATTCGGCCACGCGCATTTGGTAACATTTCATTTTCCCGAAGACCCCGATACCAAGAAAATATCGAAAAGTATCGAGAAACTCCTTATGCATTATTCATTTTTGTTTTGCATACTCGATTTATCAAACTTTGATTGGACCGGACCTTATGAATATGAATGTGATTGAAAAGGGACGATTTGACCTCTCTTCGTCACTTCCGCTGTGAATTTGACGTCACCCGCACAAAGTAAAAAAAGTTGTGGAAAGTTTAGAGGTGAGTACACCTGTATTTATGCTTAATTTTCGAAAATTAGATTATATTTATAACAAGTTCTGCCATTGTGAGTAATCTGTTTCAATTTCTTTACATTTTGAAGGGATTCTACAGAGCTGTATGTCATGAAACAATGTGTAATCTACTCTCGAACTTTCAATTCAATTTTTATCGTCATGAGCTAAATGTTGCAGCTCGATT
The DNA here is from genome assembly GCA_025617745.1 of Heliocidaris erythrogramma. Taxonomy (NCBI): domain Eukaryota; kingdom Metazoa; phylum Echinodermata; class Echinoidea; order Camarodonta; family Echinometridae; genus Heliocidaris; species Heliocidaris erythrogramma. The sequence continues at coordinate 8,089,926 of CM046873.1, read as the reverse complement.
CCCCTTACCACCCTGTCACTCGTGACGGCTTACCCGGACTTTCGGGCGGGACTATCTAGATACGTTTCGATAGATGATCTATTGATTGATGTCAATGCCAATGGCTGACAGATTTCGTAAACCTCGAAATAGATCGAACTTAGTCTGTATTTCGATGATTTGTTTATCTAAGTTAGATGTAGACGCATAGACCCCGTTATATTCTGAAAGAATATAATTAATTAATTTCTTTCTAATTAATTGATTCTGTAGGGTAGCCGTAGGCTGTTCTTGTCAGGATTTTTTTTGAGAATGAAGAGGGGGTTTCATGTTGATAGGCCTAGGGCCTACTAGTATTTTCCAGAGACCAGTCCAGGTCAAGGTTTACTTTGTGTACATGTACAGAGTTTGGTAATGCAGGGTTGTAATTTTAACGTAGTGGTTCTTAGTAAAACTCACTAAAAGTTAATTTGTTTACTAATGTTAGATGAGCTTTGGCCCACTTTTTTCTTCTAAAGTTGAGCCAAGGCCAAAGCCAAGGCTAGCTAGGCAAGCATCTAATGGTGATGAGGTTTTATATTATTTACATTTCAAGAGAGAGAGAGAGAGAGAGAAGGGGGTACATACATTAGTGTTGATTATAGACCAGAATCAAAGGCCTTTTTAAAGAGGTAATAAATCTCCCCTGAGTATTAAATAGCTGGATGGCCTTTGTTTCAGTATTGCATTCATTAGTCTCATTCATGTTGACTTTGATTTCCATCAGATAAACATGGCAAGGAACTAACCTGTGGCTGATCTACTTGAAGATCTACTAGGTCTCCTTACATAACTTAACAACTGTTGGAGGTGCCGGATGAAGTGGAAAGTCCTACTTGATGAGACATGAGAAATAAACAGGTAGGCCTAAGTCTAGACCTTACTGCGGCAGCCTGAACGCATAGCGTTCGTGGCAGCATCCCTGGGCTAGGGACTAGACCTAACTAGTTAGACCTATACATATTACAGCTAAAAATTATAGACTAGGTCTGGTGGTGGTAGTGGATCCAGGATCAGTTAACTGGGGAGGGAGGGGTGGGGGTGATGATGTGTTCACAATAAAGAGTGGCATTTTTAGTTAACATTGTCCAACCAAAACAACAATTTTTTTTTCTTTTTTCTGAGGAATGGACAATTCATTTGTCATTTTTCCTTTATCCACCACTGAGATCTGTTTTTAGTGTAATATGAAATTAGCTGTTTAGTGTCTTTAAATATCAATTATGATATATTTAAGGGATGTTCAGTGGGATGTCATAAATACAAATTTTAGTCCCCTTAATTATTACATTTAACATTTCATTAATTCCTGCAAACAGAAACAAAACAAAATAAGATGGGTGAATGTATGTTTAATTGATGATATTATTATTTTCATTATTATTGTTATCATTATGATCATTATTATTGTTAGTAGTAGTAGTAGTAGTAGTAGTAGTAATATTAGGGCCAAATATGACACTATTGATTACAGTCCATAAATCTATTGTAGTTAGTCTCCTCTTTGAAAAGATGAAGAGGGTGAGGATGAGTGTTTGTGTGATTTTTTTTTCTTAATACAGGGTAATGATTCTCTACCTCATCTATTCTACAGCAGATGATGATGAACAATTACTACTTAGCTGCAGTTTTGCATGGTAGGCATATGCTTTAAGAGTAAGATTGCTATCAGCCTTCAGGGGCGTCAATGTGTTTTTCGGAGGGGGGGGGGGGCAAAACAGCCTAATAGCACCCTTCATGATTTTTTCAATGCCTCTTAATTGCCAGCTTCTCCAAGGTAACATGAGTCAGGGAAATATATATTTTTTTTTTTTTTTTTTTTTTTGGGGGGGGGGGGGGCAAAACTATATTATTTGCCCTCCTACTGCCCACTTACCACCCCATAATCAACGCCCCTGGTTGTTATTAGTACCTCAATACAATGAAGGTACACACTGTTTGGTTTAAGAAGCCATTTTCTTGTGACTTTACTAATTTAGTTTCTTTTGAATAGCCTTGAAAATTTTATCTGTCCAACTGGAAAAACTTTTTTCCTCTTTAAATACTTTTGAGAATTCCCACTTATTATTATATTAATATCATTTAAAGAGTCGATGTTAACTATTAATAGGAAACTCTAAATTTCAGTCTTTTTGCAAATTCTAATTGTTGCTTGCTAAATTATAAAATACACAATGGATGCTATTTTCTAAACTCTTTCCTCTTTTCTTTCAACAGACATGGATTTCTACTTCAACTCTTCAGTGAAATAGACCCCTGCTTTGATAAACATCTAAATTTCTTCATATTGAAATCATACCTGGATTCCAGTCTAATATGCATCATTAGAATGGCGGAAGAGGAGTTTTAAACGGGCGCCGCGGAACGTCTTGGAAAGTGGAGGGGCTTAGTGGAGGGGGGGGGGGGGGGGGGGCTGCGTGTATTACCACATTTTTTGCACTGCCGTACGTTTGCACGTGTTTACTGAAAAAGGTGGGGGTCTGCAGACCCCCCCCCCCCCCCCCCACCGCTTCCGCGGTCCCTGTTAAAGTTCTTCAATTATATCTTAACCATCTTACCCACCCCCTCCCCATGTCAAATGTTGCAGTCACATGCAGCCATTTTGTGTAGTAGCTCGTTATTGTGAGGAGATCTTCCTCTTCTATGTGGCCTAGTGACATTACATGGCCCCTAATGAAATAAAGATAAGCACTGCCACAGCCACTTGGCCTCTCCTTTATTAAATCTTCTCACCATGTATAACAAATTAATAATAATAATTAACTGATTCTGTGAATTTGTGCTAATTTAATTACTATTCTATTATTGATCTTCAGAGAAAATCCATACTATTCAACACTTTATTTCAGGGATGCCACTGTTCAGACAAAAGTAGCAATTCCTACTTTTTCAACATAATTTTAGCCATATAAAACCACTGTTTATGTAGTACCCAAGGGCCCATTCTAGATGATTTTCCCACTTTTTTATCAATTCTAATTGGCATCCCTGTTATTTAGATTCAAACTATAGAATTAGATCTCTGTGTGTGTTTCTCCCGCCCCCCCCCTTTTTTAGTTAGACTTTTAATACTATTAATATGCAATATACATGTACCAACTAAAAGGAAGATGAATCATTTGATTTATATTTCTTAGAAGTGTCAACAAGACTCACATTTGTAAACAAATTTGTAGGCATTTTACTCCCAGTTTGGAACCAGCGGGATTCGAACCTGTCATCTACTGCTTTCCGGGCAGCGACTTAACCACCAGGCTATTCTGGTTCACGGCCAAGTCACGATGAACTGGAATCAAATACCCAAGATCCTCTTCTTTCTGACTCATTAATATTCAACAGTCCGCCGTAGACAATGGTTAGTAAACGAAGAAGCTTGATGGGAGGAATTTTAATTTGTTTACAAATGTGAGTCTTGTTGACACTTCTAAGAAATATAAATCAAATGATTCATCTTCCTTTTAGTTGGTACATGTATATTGGGATTTAACATATATATATTTAACACTGGGAGTAAAATGCCTAAAAAATTGTTTACAAATTAAAATTCCTCCCATCAAGGTTCTTCGTTTAAAGACTCACATTATCTGTTTTTCAAGAGTAACGCGGTGTGCGTATTGAACATGGAAATTAGATGGTCATTTATTCCTTTTATTATTTCTTCTTTTGTGGGGTGTAGTGGTAAAAAGTTAATAGTATCTATTTCTCCAGTGTAAATTCAATAATTTACCTCTTGAATAGGGATTGAAATTAATAATGTATGATTCATTTATATTGAAATTCATTTTTTTAATGCATGTACATATTTGTACTACTGTCAAGAAAAGAATGCTATTATTTGACCATGACAAGTCAGTTGTAATAGAACTCATGAAAGAGTATGACTGCAGATAAATGATGGGTTTATTTAAGAAGTAATACAATGTCTAAACATCTCTAAAGACTGTTATCATTTCTGCATGTACAAAAATATTCATTAAAAAGTGAGAAAATCTAACTATTCCCAAATTGACGTGTGCATAAAATTGCACCTTAAATCTTGATTGTAAGAAAGATAATTGTTATTGAAAATTTGCATGTGAACATGATAAAGGTCCTCTCACGTTATATCAATGACATGAACCATATGGGGATGGGGGTGTGATCGAGGTGCGTATGAGAGAGAGAGAGAGAGAGATAGAGAGATAAAAGAGAGAGAGAGAGAGGGAAGAAAAAAAGATGAGAAAAGGTGAAATAGAAGATTTTATGACTTTTTTTTTGGGGGGGGGGGGGGTAGCCAGCCCTCCAAGATTTTTTTCCCCTCCAAAATGAACCAGGACGTGTGATCGAGGTGTGTGTATGAGAGAGAGAGAGGGAGAGAGAGAAAGGGGAGGGAAGAAAAAAGATGAGGAAAGGTGAAAGAAGATTTGATGAAAATGGGGGAGGGGAATTTTTTTTAGCTAGCCCTTCGAGAATTTTTTTTCCTCCTCCAAAATTCGGGGGGTGGGGCGGGGGTTACAGATTTGATGAGGTCCAGTTTTCCTCCATAATTCTCTGACAAGCAAAATATGAATTTCAAAAAAGGTTATATGTTATAAAAGAAAGGGGTGGCACACTTAAATAGGCTTATACTTGTCTTTAAAAAAAAATAGAGAGAGGGGGGGGGGGGGGTCAAAAGCTGTTAGGGGGCAGTCTGTTCCCTTGCCCACCCCACCCGGGTATGCTAGTGGGGGGGGGGGGGGGGGTGAGAAAGAGGGAAAGAAAGTAAAGAATAAAAATGTAATAGTTTTCGGGTCAACTAAAATGGCCGAATTTTCAAGGTTCATAATTCTCTTTGAAAGGTACAATTATAAGATTCACAAATTGGTATCAATGCGAAAGTTGCCCCTCAAGAAAATCAAAGGATACCTCTTCTTCTACACCGGCTGATATTTTATTCTTACCTTAATTTGGCCTTCAATTATTATACACACTCCCCCTCCCCCCCCCCCTTTTTTTATAACATTATCCTACTGGTCAAAGATAGTAAATTTATTAAAAAGTAATTTGAAAAATTACTTATTATGAATGTAAAAGTTTTTTCTCTTAATTCATGAGATGTGATCAATTTAATGTGAACAACATGTATTTATCTTCTTCATAACTACGGTATACAACTCATTGAACTCGACCAAGTAACGTTATTTAAGTGGAACGACGTTAACCCTTTTGTGCTGACTGATCACATGTTGGGACCTAATTATCATAAAGATTTAATGACACCATATGAATGACGCCCATTCGTCAATTATCGATGCGCCGTCATTAGCCAAGTGATGAATACATTAGCATACATGAATAGATTAGGCGGATTTGACCTTTCTTAATGCGCATGCGTGACACTGATCCACATTTATATTTTACCTGTGTGTAAAGCATATACACTGTAGGGGAGCATCGTACAAAATGAATAATGCATCGGGGGCTTCGGGCGCGTTCAAATCGTGCCCAAATGTTACAGCGTAATGGCGGCCGCTTTAGGGGCTTGGTCTAAACGCAAAGGTTTCCTTAATTCATATATCTATAAAGATTATATAACATAATTTAGAAGTCAGTCCTTCATAATCGCCTACTTTATACATTAATTCCGAGTAATCCACACCTACACACACTCACACAGGCTTGTATTGCTTTATTTCCGAGGACAAGTATTGTTCCTCTATTGTTTCTCCGTCCTCAGACAGTCGACGGAATAAGGCACAAATTCATTGCTCGACGTTCGAGGACTATTGTCCGGCTTCCGAGGACCATTGTTCTCATGATTTTTCTTTTGTTCTCTGTCCGAAAATGTCCTCGGACATACTGCTAAACACGCCCACACCCTCACACACTTTTTTGTTATAAGTGTTTTTGTTTATTCCTCCAAATTGAAGTACTCATATATACATGTACAACATAACATAATAGTAAATATAAAGCCAAATACATGTACAAGTTATAAAGCACGTCATAACTCCAAGTAAACATAACAATGTACATGTAACAAATATAAGCAATATCCCTAACAATAATTATATTCAAACTATTTTAATAACAAAACAAAGCGAAACTAAGAAAGAAGTTGGAGAAACTTGAAATCCTAAAACTAAAAGGGGGAAATAAATTAAAAAGAATTCAAGCTTTCTCCACTTAAACTTACTCCCCCCCCCCCCCCCCTTCCCCATCCCACCCCACCCATATACACACAACACACACTAAGACACACTCCTCTCACAAATGGTAATCTGCTCACAAGAGAACATCCAGTAATATAACTCTTTTTTTTAAGTACTAATAATTATAAATTGCTGCCTGTGAAAAGGATTAGAAAAAGGAAAAAAAAACAACAACAAAATTTGATCATACAGAAGCGGCATGATCTTCAAGAATAATAAAGGCCATCAACATCATAAAATAACCTACAAAATACAGCTATAAATTTGGCCCAAGAACTGACCTTTGATAATAAAAAAAAAATAATAATTACATTAAGTAAAATTAATGTTAATTTTGAATTCATTTAAACATGTTCCTTATATAAAACCAAAATTTCACTCCAATTTTGTGGATTAATAAAAAAACAAAAAAAACAAAAACGTTTTCCTGACCAAGCGGACTTTTGTACCATGATTTCCAACCCTCAAGACCAAGGCCGCCTTATCCATCATTGTCAAAACAAAACTCATTCTACCACAAATCAGGAAAATAAAAAAGTGAGCAGGTACCATACCACACCACCATCAACCCCACCCCACATGTGCACATCCCTGACCAACCGATGAATATGTACGCCGCCTCTCCCCACCTACAATGTTTTTTCCCCTATACAAAACCCCAATAACACCTACAGTATATAACATATAGTAGTCGCCCTCACACCCTGTCACATCATATTCTATGCATAATAAATGCAGTCATGTATGACACGGTGTGAGGGAATCCAAATTGCAAGTCAAACTTGCACCAAAAAATCTCTAGACAATCAGCATGATTGTCCACTGTAAAAATGGGGGGTACTTTTATGAACCCTTGTCCAAACAAAGCCTACAAAATCACCCCTACTTCAAACACCTGGCCCAGTGAGTTTCCCCATCTTAGAATCTATGGAATGTGCATAATCCACACCAAAATTAAGTTATCATACAATGAGAACACTGACGATTCCTAAGCCAAAAGGTCTATTATATACTTTCTTTCACCAAATATAGCATTAACAACCATGAGAACTCCACAAGACCCACTCAGTGTGCTATGTATAAGCCCACATCAGAATAACAAAAGGACAAAATATGGGGGAAAAAACAATGGGTGAATTCTGACGATACCTCCATTTCCACAAAGGATGCCAACAACAAAGAAAGGGGGGGGGGGGGGGGGAGGAGATGCATTTTAGGCTATCAAGCTAACCCATGAAGTAAACTCTCCCCAAATACAAGTGGAACTGCAATTTTGAACCAATCTCTAACAATTATCCTAACCCAGCTGCCTGTCTCAAAATATGCAGCCCAATGAATATAGACTAGAATTCATAGGTGACAACTTAACAGGATTAGCATATACATTTGGTCACATCAGCAAATTGTTCTACTCGGCAACACATAGACAGTATATATATATATATATATATATATATATATATATATATATATATATATATAGTGGAAGAAATTTCCCAAGAGCAAAACACTGGCGGTCACTCCTAGTTGTGGAATGGAATACAGCGAAAGAAATGGACTATGAAATGGCCGTAGCTTCTATACCTCTCTTTTATTCAATCAAGTTTTCGATCTAAAGATCTTCATCAGGACGACTGTGTAAACAAAATACATAAGTACATAAGAACCACCCTCGTTACAGCAGACGTTACATCACTCTACACAAACATCCCCCACGCAGATGGAATACAAGCTAGCAAGGACGCCCTCAATAGGCGCAGTGATCCTAACCCACCTACAGACCAACTTATCCGTCTGCTGGAACTGATCCTGACACAATTTTCAGTTCAATAACCAGAACTATATCCAAGTGTAAGGAACTGCGATGGGAACACCCGTTGCGCCATCATATGCCAATCTCTATATGGGCAGTGTTGAAGAAAAAATCCTTAAAGAACACAATGCAGTACTCCCCCAGTCGTGGAAAGGTATATTGACGACATAACTTTTATTTGGGTTGGGTCCCCACGCACACTTTCTCGATTCGAACAATGAATTCAATCCACCCCAAAATCAAATTCACCTTCGAAAATTCCGACAATAGTGTTCATTTTCTAGATCTGAACATCAAACTTGAACAAAATACCCTTCAAACTAACCTATACAGCAAAGAAACGGATTCCCACACATTTCTCCGCCCCAACTCTTGCCCTAGACCCCACATTTTCCGTAGCATCCCATACAGTCAGGCACTCCGTATAAAACGAAACTGCTCATAAGATAACACAACTGACCACCACCTCAACAACTTACAAACCTATCTCGAAAATTCAAACTATGACCCCAAACTCGCCAAACATGGAATCGACCGTGCCCGCCAGGTCCCCCGGGAAACTCTCCTCAAGAAAAAAGAACGCCCTAAATCTGAACGAATCCCTTTAGTAACCACGTATGGTCCCCACACACATAACATTCGTAAAATCCTGTCTAATCACCACCAAACTCTACACCAATCAGAAGATCTCAAGAAAGTTTTTCCCGACCCCTCAATAGTAGCATGCAGACGTGCACGCACACTCCGTGACATCTTAGTTTTCTCCGTAGGCCCAAAACAAAAACAACGTCATGAAAACACAGAACAGACCGGCTTTTATAAATGCCCTGCAAAAAGATGTATTCTTCACACACATGTAATAGAGGGAAGGAAATTTCCGAGTTCAGTAACTGGCGAAGAATTCCCAGTAACCACAAGACTAGACTTTAAATCATCATGGGTAATTTATCTAATCACATGGAGAAAATGGAAACAACAATATGTGGGCAAGACAGAAACCTCCCTCTATACTAGATTTAGCAACACCCGCTCAGAAATCCGTAACTTCAACTCATCCAACTACAAGGTCCTCCCATACACAATCCATTTCAACCAACCAAATCACTCCATCAACGACGTACTCATAATGGGCATTGAATCTATTCACAACAAATCCCGTCAAACCATCCTGCATAGAGAATACTTTTGGATCGGAAAGTTACACACTCTCAACCCGGAAGGCATTAATGTTGACCAATAACCCTTCACCACGTATTACACACTCCCCACCCGGAAGGCATTTATGCTGACCAATACCCTTTCACCCTCACACCCGTTCACTCAATCCATACACTCAGCATTACGCCACATTCCCACACAAGCATGACAAGTTTACAGGTATTATTTTGTACTATTTCTTTGCTCTATTTTCTTATATGTATCGATCATTATCTGCTGTATGTTTCCTTATTATTATTGTCCTGATTTGTTTTGAGTTGTAACAACTCAGAAATCAGAAACGAACAACTGATACTGATATAGTTTACATAAGAAGTTCACGTATACATTCGTATATAACCCACGCAACGTACGTACCATATGCTTTACCACATTATATTTATGGTATACTTGACCTGTATGGAATTATACTACATATATTTTTTTTTTCATTATACATAATTATGTTTTATGACATATTATAATGATTATAAATCGATGTGATAGTATACTAACGTATATCGTAGACATTTTTCTGATGTCCATGTTACTCTACACACATTGATTTAATTCAGAACATGCACTTACCTAACTTAAATATTATCTATAATAACATACATATGAAGAGCTTACTTGCAAAAGGCCCTAAATCCATTTTTTATCATATGGCACTTTTTATATGCCTTAATAGACATTCACCATGTGCATCAAACGGCTTTTTGCTAAACAGTCGGATAACGTCGCGTCGCGTTGGTAGAAATTTTCGAACATTTTTCAGGAAGGTGTCTTCAAGGGGACAAAGTGAAAAAGAGTCCACCTCAGTATGATTTTTTTCCCGTTTTCAGGCTAAAAACGACAAACAAGGCAATAAAGAAAACAATAGAAGGATAATGCAAAGAAAAACATGAACTATAAAGAGAGAATAGAAGGGTAGGAAGGATGGAAGAAAATATGAAAGGAAACAAAGAATACAACAAAAGGAAAGTTGGAAAGTAAAAATAAGTGGATAAAAACAAAGAATAACATAAAGAAAGATAGAGACATAAATGATAGAAGGATAAAGATATTAAGGGTAACATAAGGAAAGATAGAAGAGAAGATGATAATTTGAATAAAGGAATAACATAACGAAAGAAAAGATAAAAGGGAAACAAAATGATAGGATAAAAGCAAAGAATGTTTTAAGGAAAGTAAAGATGGGAAGCAGAAAATGATTTTAAAAAGAATAATATGAAAGATATAGAGAGAAATGATAGGATAAAAAAAGTTTAACTTATATAAAGAAAGACAGAGAGAGAAATGATAGAAGGATAAAGATTAACCTGAGGAAGGTGGGGGAGAAAATGATAACAGGAAACAAAGAATATCATAACGAGAGGAAGGATGGAAAGATAATTGAAGGATGAAAGCAAGAAATGACAAAGCGAGAGATAGAAAATATGATAAAAGATAAATATAAACATGAAGAAAGGTGGAAGAGAAGATGATAAAAGGGAACAAAGAATAACAAAGTGAAGATGGAAAGCAATAAAAAAAGAGGATAAAAAGAATAAATATAAACAGTAACATGAAACGAACTCCGTTCGTGTGTGCGTGTGTGTGTCCGTCCGTCCCTCCGTCCGTCCGTCCGTCCGTGTGTGCTCAAAAAGTTAGTCTGGGCCATGACAAGCGAAACCAACCTAAACAGAATATTAAAAGTACAAAAGAAATCAATTCGGTTAATTTCTAATTCTCACTACAGAGCTCATACTAAACCAATATTTTATCATTTGAAATGTCTCAATGTATTTGACATTTGTAAATACCATATGGCTATATTCATGTACAAGTGTAGAAATGAAACATTACCATGTGCACTTTTAAAGTATTTTAATTTAAATGCGTCAATTCATGAGTATGAAACTAGAAATGCATTTAATTACCATCTCCCGCTTATCAAAACAACCCTAATGAAAAAATCACTTTCTTTTGAAGGTCCAAAAATATGGAATTCTATACCAACAATCATAAAAAATAGTAAAACTCTACAAGTTTTTAAAAGAAAATATAAAATGCACCTAATTGAATCTTATGTGCAATAACTTTCTAGGCTCTTTACCCCCCCCCCCCCCCCCCTCATTTTTCAATATATATTGTTTTGTTTTTTCATACTCCAAAAAGTACAACATTTAAATTTCAATATTATTAATAATACTTTTCAGGGATGAACTCTAGCATAAGGTTTTATTTCCTTTTTAGTTCACTCCATCACTCTCATACCCAATAGGTTTTTTTTTTCCTCGTCGTTGTTAACCTTGTATTATGTATGTATGTCATTCTTTATGATGTGTTTATGTATTTGTCAATATGTTATTGTATTGCATTTTTATGATGAGTGTAAATAAAATGAACTTGAACTTGAACTTGAACTTGAAAATGCTACTTCTCCGTCATTTCTTGGCCGATTTTGATTCTGATTGTTTTATCTGATAGGGCTGAGTGGGGACTTCCAAACTTCTACACAAAATCATGAAATTCATCAGTTATGCAAATTTATGCAAATTTATTCAAAATCGACGAAAAATGCTACTTCTCCTCTATTTCACACCGTATTTTGAATCTGATTGTTTTATCTGATAGGGCTGAATAGGGGCTGCCAAACCTCTACACAGAATTTTGAAATTCATTAATTATGCAAATTTATTGTAATTTATTCAAAATCAACAGAAAATGCATTTATAATCATAAAACATTATGATTTGATAATTCATTTCTCACATTTATCTTCAAGGTTTTATCAGAAATTACATAAATTAACAGCCATTCCACAGATCTACACTTCTGGCGGGGACATATATTACGCACCGCGTAATTACTAATTCAGTTGTTTTTAATCCTTTTATTAATTTTTTCTTTCCACCTTTCCTTTCATTACGTTATTCTTTTATTGCTTTTATCATTTTGTTTTCCATCTTTCATAATGTTACTGTTTATATTTATTCTTTTTATCCTCTTTTTTAATTGCTTTCCATCTTCACTTTTTTATTCTTTGTTCCCTTTTATCATCTTCTCTTCCACTTTCCTTCATGTTTATATTTATCTTTTTATCATTTTTCTCTCTATCTCTCGCTTTGTCATTTCTTGCTTTTACCCTTCTATCAATTATCTTTCCATCCTTCCTCTCGTTATGATATTCTTTGTTTCCTGTTATCATTTTCTCCCCCACCTTCCTCAGGTTAATCTTTATCCTTCTATCATTTCTCTCTCTGTCTTTCTTTATATAAGTTAAACTTTTTTTATCCTATCATTTCTCTCTCTATCTTTCATATTATTCTTTTTAAAATCATTTTCTGCTTCCCATCTTTACTCTACTTCAAACATTCTTTGCTTTTATCCTATCATTTTGTTTCCCTTTCTTTTTCTTTCGTTATGTTATTCCTTTATTCAAATTATCATCTTCTCTTCTATCTTTCCTTATGTTACCCTTAATATCTTTATCCTTCTATCATTTATGTCTCTATCTTTCTTTATGTTATTCTTTGTTTTTATCCACTTATTTTTACTTTCCAACTTTCCTTTTGTTGTATTCTTTGTTTCCTTTCATCATATTTTCTTCCATCCTTCCTACCCTTCTATTCTCTCTTTATAGTTCCATGTTTTTCTTTGCATTATTCTCCTATTGTTTTCTTTATTCCCTTGTTTGTCGTTTTTAGCCTGAAAACGGGAAAAATCATACTGAGATGGACTCTTTTTCAATTTGTCCCCTTGAAGACACCTTCCTGAAAAATGTTCGAAAATTTCTACCAACCCGACTGTTTAGCAAAAGCCCATCAAACTGGCTATATTTCAACTTCTAAAAGTTTCAGGAAGTTTGTTAAAAAATGAGATGAAAATTATGTTTTCTTTCAAAAGGCCCTAAATCCAAAACACTTTTCTTGCAAAAAGCCCTATATCCATTCATCTATCCTGCATCCTGATTGGCTAAGAGAATAGGTTTTTGGCATGAATGACCAATCACGCGCCTCCCACAACCATCTATCCAGAGACTCTGTGTGAGAATCTTTCCAGCTTTTTGACATTTTTTAAGGGAATTCAATACACAAAATTCCTTAGATTATCAAGATCTTGAAAATTACTACAACAATGGAGCTTGCAGATATAACCAACAATCCTAGCAAAAAAAAATGAAATGAAATGAAATCTTATTGGATGTACATGAGTAGGTGATATGAGGATGGTGTGATATTGAAAAAGGTTCAACAGGTGCTGTTAACTCTAATGACATGAATAATACAGCCATGACAAAGATGATGGTGATGATGCTACTGTTAGTGATGATAATGGCAATAATGATGATAACAGCAATGATGATGATGTTGGTTATGATGATGTTGATGCTGATTTCATTCATGTGTATGATGGTGTGATGCTGAATGTTCTGATGATGGTAATGGTGTGATGATATTGTTTTTATTTTTAGCAAATCTGCTTTATTAAGGGCAGATAATGACTGGCTACTGTCAGTAGACAATACAAAATATCTTTGGAATCGACTTAAAAATGTTGCTATATCAGGCAAGGTTTATCCGAGCAAAGCACATATTTTATGCAGTTATCTAGAGCAAGTCTGCTTAAGGGCGGTGGATTTTTGGTTTATTAGAAACATTTTTAATGCCTAAATTCCTATTATCATTCAAGACTTTTCTTGCAAAAGGCCCTAAATCCCACTTTTCTTGCAAAAGGCCCTAAATCCCAAAAAATAATAAATATAAAAAATCATATAAAATATTTGACGGCCGCAGGATTTTTAAAATTGTGATTATTGTTACTTGTGGTGATGTCTCTTAAACATACATGAAGATCTTCTTGAATGAAATCATAGAACTGTGTGAAACAAAAAATCTCAATTTACTAAGAAGTAGGTAAAGTGGATTTAGGGCCTTTTGCAAGAAAACTCTTCATATATATCATATAATTTATTTAAACACAATTTGTGAATACTTCTCTATAGATTCATGGAAAACCCGTTGATTTCATCAAAGATGGTATGAAGTTCTTATTACTCTGAACCGCTATACATGGTAAATTTTTGTTCTCATTGTCTATCCTTATTAATTACTCTATACTCTCAGTTTGAACACATATACATTTATAAATGAATTGTTATCACACTTTTATGTTGATTTTAAATATGTAATAAGCAATTATGATGCTAAAAGTTATTATAAAGATATATTTGGAATAATGATCAGATACGTGCCGGTAGTAAGCAGTTTAACTAGAATAATCTGTTTAGCAGTAGAGAACGAGAAGTAGTTCATCACGATTTAGTTTTAATATTAATGATAACTAAATTATAAGTAATCAAGAGTTACAACTTTATTTTTTTATTTCAGCCATCATATTGTACTTATGTATTTTGTTTACACAGTCGTCCTGATGAAGATCTTTAGATCGAAAGCTTGATTTAATAAAAGAGAGGTATAGAAGCTACGGCCATTTCATAGTCCATTTCTTTCGCTGTATATATATATATATTCGACACCTAACAATGTGGTTTATTCCGTCATAATAGCGACCCCTACATTAGGTAGACAGTTGGTACATTAGGTCGACAGTTGAACAAAGAAAAAGAACAAAAACTGTCCTCCTAATGTACCCATTAGGGGTATATATATATATATATCTTCTAAGACCTCATGCTAACCCATGAGGCATGACTCCTTCCAATAAAGGTAGGAATGTAATTTTGAATCAAACAAAAGTCCCTACCACCCATCTCCAAATTTGTAGCCTAAATGATTATAGACTGACAATGGCTCAGTATTCCTGCAGGTGTATTCACAATGAATATACACCCCACATAATGAAATAATTCCTACCAAATGTCCACTCTCAATACCCTCTATCCTGAACAGCTTTAGGACTATACGTTCCTTATCACGGAGAGATTGGGTGAACTACTTAAATTGACCCCCCCCCCCAAAAAAAAAAAAAAAAACAAAACAAACAAACAAAACAAACAAACAAACAAACAAACAAACAAACAAACAAACAACAACTAACAAACAAAGACATGTATATAATATATATATATATATCACCTTGCAATGTCAACAGGACTAAACGGCAAAACCCCTTTTTTCGTGTGTGTGTGCGTGTGCGTGTGTCTGGCGAAAGCCCTGGACAAAAAAATCTAACAACTTTTTTCACCGACAGACAAAATAAGGTATAAATAGCCATAAACACCTCTGTATTACTTTTGAAGCACAATAAGTGAGTCACACACACCAAAATACACCGTTATCCACAATATGCCTGTCTCTTAAAGAAACACATAGAGGAAGAAAAAAAATTACACTCTTGCAATTAGCTGAAGGAAAATAAGACAAACTCATTACGTACATTAGAACTTTCTGTTTTAATGCCAACCATTCCATAACCCACAATTACTACTTTTCAATAATAACATCCCAAACTGTATCAACATTTGTTTTTATTACAGAATCTTCTATTTACTCTTCCTGTCTTTCACCATCTTTTCACTCCTGAAGCATAACAATCCATTATTTACTCAGACTATTAAACTTTATCCTCTTCTTTCATAAATAACACATTACATGGAAAATCCATTTTCTGTTATAACATAATATACAGTACAATACCATATCTTATCTGCAGCAGCTTTGCTGAATAAACTCAGAAATTCCTGGACATTACAATTCAAGCTGATAGCAGCAAAACTGTTTCTCTCTGATGTTCTTCCTGCTAAGAAGACACACACACACACCTCACACACTATACCCACTCTCACACACACACGGTGTAAAGAAGGAGCGCCCCCCCCCCCCCACCAAAACTTCCTTCTAAATAGTTCCACAATGCATAGGGTATTACTCCCGTCTCCCCTCCATATAAGGGGGCCATAATCCCCCTCAAAAAAGAAAATGACAATAAATTCATTTTTTGTATTCATTACAAGGGACGCTAATTATGCACCTTATGTTTTCATGGTCTTAATTTCTCTGATTATTACCCCACAGAATCATGGCAAGATCAAAAATCGCTCCCTCTAGCTTTGTGCATGGATATAGTACTACTCGAACATAATTATATCCATATCATTTAGTCTTCATCAAGATGAACATGTATTTTCTTCAGAACTCATGCAAAATTTGGATAAATAACACATACTCACATGTTGTGAATACTTCTTGGTTTAAAAAGAAATCTAAAACTTTACCCGACTTTTTTTTATTCACTTGATTATTGTGACAAATTATACGCTACGGTGGTTAATCATAAACACAGCTAGCGCCCGTGGATGTCCACGGGCTGCTTCTGCTAGTATACATCTATTAATATATTACGCTAAGGATTTGGGGCCCTTTTTTTGGTTCAAATAGGCTCCTCCCCTGGCCCTTTCGGTGCCCGCCTTTTGGTACCCACGGGCGGGGAATGGTTCTTAGAGTGGTGGGAGGCATTTCTTAAGGGCTGACGTGCCGTCCATATTTCATAAATTCATTTTTAAACATTGAATTTCCGCAGGAAGTAATTATAGAACAGCGAAACGTGTGTATAATAGCCACTTTGGCCGATTTTTTGTTGATATCTGCCTCCACACACAGTATATGGATCCCATGTACAGCTCCGTAGGCCAGTACCAGATTAATAAGCCAAGGAGCTTGTACAGCTAGTGACCTACCGTATCTGGAATTTAGACAAAATATGAATAAGCGTACAATTATTTTCGCAGAGATCACGAATACCCAAAAAGTGGTGGATATGTGCCACCCGCAAGACAAAAAAGGGGGCTTTGGAACGAGCGTATCATGAAAAAAGATGGTCTTCAGAACTACTACATTTTTTTAAAACGGCGCTCTTTGGAACTGGACTACAATATAAATATGATGCTACGGAACTGGGCATCGTTTCACCAAACCGTCACAAGCACAAGTTCGCCAACATCCTATTGAAACGCATGTTAATTTTAATACACGCGGTTCAATAAGATGTCCGCGAACCCGCGCCTCTGACCGTTTGATGACACTATGAACACGATGACACTATGAACACGATGAGGCACTGCCCTGGTACCCACACACAAGCTCCCATGCATTCGCTAAATACGCTGTGTGTCATGGCACGTCTATTCTATGTTGTCTTTGAAGCGAAACGGGCCAGGCCGAGGCGTGCCAGAACGACTAGAACGACAAAATGAAAAAAAAAACGTTGCTTTGGAATGTTTTTTCTCTTTTTCTCAAGAAAAAAAATGGTATGCTTTTGGAACAAAAATTTTAGTGTAAAAATGGGGGTCTTCTGGGCGGCACATACCCACCGCACACTACATGTACATGTATATACTGAGTGCTCCCCCCCCCCCCCCCCCCCCCGGACAGATAGTTTCCAACTCCTGGTAGATCTGATCTGTGATTTTAAAAATTTTGCATTCAATATTCGGGAAATCGCAATGTATGTTGGGCATAAGCATGAATAAATATTTTATCTTGGTTAGTGCTATTCCATGCATATTATTTTTCGAGAAATCCAATGGCAAACTTCAGTTATATGGACCCACCCCTTCATACTACTGAATTTTATTTTAAAAATGTTTTTTAATACTTTCTTGGATAAGTGGATATGCAACAGGGCAGGGAGGTGTGGGGTGTTCACAGGTACATGTATATGATTGCAGTAGATATCTACAAACTCTTATTTTCAGTCTTTCATTCAGATCCATATACTCGCCTAAGAAAACGGTTTGATAGTCTGTTATGGATACATTTGACTAGTCATTCTATTTTGCTTACAGATGCATGACATCTCTTATTTGATGATGGAGCAGACACAGTCATGCCAGAAACATGCAAATAGATCTACACTCACCTACAGGTAAATATCCTCTTTCGTCACCTTCCATGTTTACTTGAGAGATGTGCAATTATAGAACAGGAATGAAACAAAGAAATTTTGTATTTGGAGTAGTAGGGTCAACATGTAAAAAATAAAGAAATGAAGTATAATAAAAATAAAATTAAGCTGGTTTATTGCCACTCGGGTCTATTCCATTAGAGTTTTTGTCATGCAAGAGCTTGACTAACAGGGGCGTTGCTAAAACATATTGAATGGGGGAGGGTTGTGACACCCAAATTTGCCAACAAATTTTTAGGATGCGATACCCATTTTTGCCGACAAAACTGCTGCACCCTAATCCCTCTCCCCCGACAAAAAATAATTAAAGAAAATCACAGACTTAGAGATCTTGATCAGACAGGCCCATTTCGTAAGGAGGGGACTGATGCCTTTTGCCCAAATATCAGCTTTTCAATTTCTAAATATTTTGCCAGAGAGCAAAGCGAGTCAAGCAACATTTTTTGAACTTTTTTTTAGGTGTAAATTACTGAAGTTAACTTACATAAGTTATATAATTATCCTGGAACCTTTCTTCTTCAATATGTGGATATGGGTCTGTTCACAAAGTTGGGCACCTTTTGAGGCATTTTTTCTTTAATCCCCTGTAATTCGATGAAAAAGTTTAGTTAGAATTTTCTTACTTGGCCATTCTATCTCTGGTGAAAATAAAAAGTATCTGAGAATCATAAACATGTTGTTCCACAATGTATTTTGGAAATAATTATGAAAAACCAGCGTGTGGATGTCCGTGTTACATCCGCAAAGTCTTATTTTGAGACATAACGGCACATCCATAATGTTCTTGATGATAAATATTTGCCTGGTTACTTTAGGCTCTCTATTTAATTCAGTGTAACAACAACTGCAATGAGAGTATACTGACTTCAAGAGTTATTGATGAAAGTTGCAGATATTCTTTGGTGTCCCGTTCATCCACAACTTGTGACATTTGATTGGAAACCGTTACACCCACAACATTCATGATAAACTCAGGGAAGATATTTATTCTTTTGTTAAAAGTTTTGCTTCATTAAGTCAGCACCATAACACAATGTACCCATTAATAGGATTTAGCTTTGTAAGGTATCATGCATGTAGATATGCTGGTAATCTAAAAAAAAGGTGGTTGTGGATGTAACATGGGACAGCAGTATGTTTTTGTCAATATTTTGAAAATGCCTCTCAAAACAATTTGTCTTGTGTTCTTCAAAAGCTTCCTGGAGGCACCAAGTACATTCATATAAAACAACTTAATGGTGTATAAAGTCATAGTGTTACAACTACAATGTTTTTACGATAAAATGTCAAGTTTTGGTGCCCCAACTTTGTGAACAGACCCATATATACTAGCACCTCGCTGCCCGAATGTGACTATCTGAACTTTGACAATCCCAGGGGGGCAGCTGTAGCCTATTGCAGAAGGGAAGGGAAGAAGCACATTGTCCACAATTCACAAAGGAGGGTAAACCCATGGTCTAAACTATGGTTTAAAATAAGCGTAGCCTGTATTGCCATTTATGATTGGACATGAGGCCATGTACGTTGCTTGTACTACCCTTACAGAAGTATTCATGAATTCAGGCCATGGCCTTTTCACAAAGAAAAAAAAAAAATCTATTTCTTGAAATTCTAATTCATTTTTTAAAAACTTTTTCTTTTATTACAGCACCCACCAAACTGTTGTATGTGCTGATTGGATTCCCAGCCACTGTCAGCTTAGTTATGGTGTAACTAAACTTCTGGTCTTGCTCAGTTCCAAGATACGATTGATGAGATCACTCGTCCTATCCATCTACCTGTTTGCCTGGGAATCCTGGACTCTCACAGCAGACCTCCAGAGGCGAATTCAAGCAATGGAAATGAGATGCTTCTGTAAAATACTAGGCATCTCATATAAAGACCACATAACCAACGAGACGGTCCACACCATCATCCACCAAGCAATTGGGCCATACGAAGAACTCTTCACGACCGTGAAAAAGCGCAAACTGAAATGATATGGCATTTTTCA
>CM046873.1:7896554-8069325 GCA_025617745.1 Heliocidaris erythrogramma | reverse complement strand
AGTGTTTATATTTTTTCTTTTTATCTTCTTGTTTTATTGCTTTCCATCTTCACTTTGTTATTCTTTGTTCCCTTTTATCATCTTCTCTTCCACCTTTCTTCATGTTTATATTTATCTTTTATCATATTTTCTATCTCTCGCTTTGTCATTTCTTGCTTTTATCCTTCAATTATCTTTCCATCCTTCCTCTCGTTATGATATTCTTTGTTTCCTGTTATCATTTTCTCCCCCACCTTCCTCAGGTTAATCTTTATCCTTCTATCATTTCTCTCTATATCTTTCATAATTATTATTCTTTTTAAAATCATTTTCTGCTTCCCATCTTTACTTACTTTCCTTAAAACATTCTTTGCTTTTATCCTATCATTTTGTTTTCCTTTCATCTTTTCTTTCGTTATGTTATTCCTTTATTCAAATTATCATCTTCTCTTCTATCTTTCCTTATGTTACACTTAATATCTTTATCCTTCTATCATTTATGTCTCTATCTTTCTTTATGTTATTCTTTGTTTTTATCCACTTATTTTTACTTTCCAACTTTCCTTTTGTTGTATTCTTTGTTTCCTTTCATATTTTCTTCCATCCTTCCTACCCTTCTATTCTCTCTTTATAGTTCATGTTTTTCTTTGCATTATCCTTCTATTGTTTTCTTTATTCCCTTGTTTGTCGTTTTTAGCCTGAAAACGGGAAAAATCATACTGAGATGGACTCTTTTTCACTTTGTCCCCTTGAAGACACCTTCCTGAAAAATGTTCGAAAATTTCTACCAACGCGACGCGACGTTACCCGACTGTTTAGCAAAAGCCGTTTGATGCACATGGTGAATGTCTATTAAGGCATATAAAAAAGTGCCATATGATAAAAAATGGATTTAGGGCCTTTTGCAAGTAAGCTCTTCATATGTATGTTATTATAGATAATATTTAAGTTAGGTAAGTGCATGTTCTGAATTAAATCAATGTGTGTAGAGTAACATGGACATCAGAAAAATGTCTACGATATACGTTAGTATACTATCACATCGATTTATAATCATTATAATATGTCATAAAACATAATTATGTATAATGAAAAAAAAATATATGTAATATAATTCCATACAGGTCTGATGGTAAGTATACCATAAATATAATGTGGTAAAGCATATGGTACGTACGTTGCGTGGGTTATATACGAATGTATACGTGAACTTCTTATGTAAACTATATCAGTATCAGTTGTTCGTTTCTGATTTCTGAGTTGTTACAACTCAAAACAAATCAGGACAATATAATAAGGAAACATACAGCAGATAATGATCGATACATATAAGAAAATAGAGCAAAGAAATAGTACAAAATAATACCTGTAAACTTGTCATGCTTGTGTGGGAATGTGGCGTAATGCTGAGTGTATGGATTGAGTGAACGGGTGTGAGGGTGAAAGGGTATTGGTCAGCATAAATGCCTTCCAAGTGGGGAGTGTGTAATACGTGGTGAAGGGTTATTGGTCAACATTAATGCCTTCCGGGTTGAGAGTGTGTAACTTTCCGATCCAAAAGTATTCTCTATGCAGGATGGTTTGACGGGATTTGTTGTGAATAGATTCAATGCCCATTATGAGTACGTCATTGATGGAGTGATTTGGTTGGTTGACATGGATTGTGTATGGGAGGACCTTGTAGTTGGATGAGTTGAAGTTACGGATTTCTGAGGGGGTGTTGCTAAATCTAGTATAGAGGGAGGTTTCTGTCTTGCCCACATATTGTTGTTTCCATTTTCTCCATGTGAATAGATAAATTACCCATGATGATTTAAAGTCTAGTCTTGTGGTTACTGGGAATTCTTCGCCAGTTACTGAACTCGGAAATTTCCTTCCCTCTATTACATGTGTGTGAAGAATACATCTTTTTGCAGGGCATTTATAAAAGCCGGTCTGTTCTGTGTTTTCATGACGTTGTTTTTGTTTTGGGACTACGGAGAAAACTAAGATGTCACGGAGTGTGCGTGCACGTCTGCATGCTACTATTGAGGGGTCGGGAAAAACTTTCTTGAGATCTTCTGATTGGTGTAGAGTTTGGTGGTGATTAGACAGGATTTTACGGATGTTATGTGTGTGGGGACCATACGTGGTTACTAAAGGGATTCGTTCAGATTTAGGGCGTTCTTTTTTCTTGAGGAGAGTTTCCCGGGGGACCTGGCGGGCACGGTCGATTCCATGTTTGGCGAGTTTGGGGTCATAGTTTGAATTTTCGAGATAGGTTTGTAAGTTGTTGAGGTGGTGGTCAGTTGTGTTATCTTATGAGCAGTTTCGTTTTATACGGAGTGCCTGACTGTATGGGATGCTACGGAAAATGTGGGGTCTAGGGCAAGAGTTGGGGCGGAGAAATGTGTGGGAATCCGTTTCTTTGCTGTATAGGTTAGTTTGAAGGGTATTTTGTTCAAGTTTGATGTTGAGATCTAGAAAATGAACACTATTGTCGGAATTTTCGAAGGTGAATTTGATTTTGGGGTGGATTGAATTCATTGTTCGAATCGAGAAAGTGTGCGTGGGGACCCAACCCAAATAAAAGTTATGTCGTCAATATACCTTTTCCACGACTGGGGGAGTACTGCATTGTGTTCTTTAAGGATTTTTTCTTTAACACTGCCCATATAGAGATTGGCATATGATGGCGCAACGGGTGTTCCCATCGCAGTTCATTACACTTGGATATAGTTCTGGTTATTGAACTGAAAATTGTGTCAGGATCAGTTCCAGCAGACGGATAAGTTGGTCTGTAGGTGGGTTAGGATCACTGCGCCTATTGAGGGCGTCCTTGCTAGCTTGTATTCCATCTGCGTGGGGGATGTTTGTGTAGAGTGATGTAACGTCTGCTGTAACGAGGGTGGTTCTTATGTACTTATGTATTTTGTTTACACAGTCGTCCTGATGAAGATCTTTAGATCGAAAACTTGATTGAATAAAAGAGAGGTATAGAAGCTACGGCCATTTCATAGTCCATTTCTTTCGCTGTATTCCATTCCACAACTAGGAGTGACCGCCAGTGTTTTGCTCTTGGGAAATTTCTTCCACTATATATATATACATATATACAAATTATGTATAACAATGCGCCCTCCGGCTATTACCATAATGCTTTATGGCAACACAAGGACTTGGGACCCTTGTTGTAGTGAACATTCATGAAAATATCCATATATATATATATATATATATATATATATATATATGGATATTTTCATGAATGTTCACTACAATAAATTTGTAAATATAAAGGCACATTCATTTGTGCAACGGTTTGTCAACCATTTGAAGTGAAAAAAAAATGGTTGACGAAATTCAATGTATATGTAATTCAACGTCATTGTATATTTCATGTATCTAGTGCTGTGAGTTACGAGGGAAAAAGCTTGGAGCGAATTTTTTTTTCCAGTACCCAGGCCTCGATTTACATAATACATGTTATTCAACGATATTGTCAAATCACAGAACTATTGAAAATAAAGATGCCGAAGTGATTATATGTAATGCATGGAAGTGCACATATAATAATATGCATAGGCTTAATTAAATGTGTAGGGTCTGGCTTGTATATTGATATTTGTGTAAATGATTTCACGCAGTGTTGCGACATAATTATGTACATGTATAATGCTGTATTGTAGCTATCAACATTATTTACACATCAACTATATTAATAAGCATGAACGTAATGGTAGAAACACCTTAGGCATAAAGTGAATATATATTCGATATGATTATTGACTAATGGTCCATTCTTGTAAACTTACCATACAACAACTTTCATCATTTTATGTGGACAGTCAGTAAGGACATTTTATGACTTAGACCGATCGCCCAATAGCAGTTTCTTCGTTCTGATTTTCCCCAGTATCTTTCGTTGTCTTACGTAATGACGCCAAGCAATTTATATTCATGTTTCATATGCAAAACGTTGCCATAATGATATATTCAGATGCAGTACTCTTTGATATGTATTTGCTATTTTTATGTAGATAATAGATGTAAATTCATTACCAAACGGCTTTATAGAAGGCATGAAGTTTTATGATTTGGAATATGTATAATTCCCACATAGAAGTAGGCATATTTCGTCAGTTGTGTACCAAAAGTGAATACATTCGATATGATTATTGACATACACTGTATGTATTTGCTTTTTTTATGTAAATGATAGATGTAAATTCATTACCACACGGCTTAAATAAGAAGGCATGAAATTTGATGAATAGTAATATGTACTATTCCCATATAGTACTACATTAGGTTTTCTGCTGATATTTCCTACATGCACAAAGTGAGTGCACATAAGATGATAACACTAATGCATATTTGTATTAAATTGTTATGTTTTTTCTTCTTTGAAAAGTGTTTCAGTTGTGATCCTACATAAATCATGTACATTTTTTCAATTAAGTTAAGTTTAAAGAAAGAAAAGAGTTTCAAATGTGTTACTCATCAGGGGAAAGTGGAGGGGCTGAGTGGGGGGGGGGGGGGCGTGTATACCACATTTTTGCACTGCCATACGTTTGCACGTGTTTACTGAAAAAAGTGGGGGGGGGGGGTGTAGCACCCCCCCCCCCGTTCCGCGGTCCTTACTCCTGTAAATAATGTATTTCGCCAATCATTTGGATATACCAATATACACTACGGCCCGAATTCACAAAGGAGGTTTAAACCATGGGTAGGTTTAAACCTCCGCAAGCGTACTAAAATAAGCGTAAAGAAGCGCACATTTCCCATGCGCGCGTTCAAAGAAAATATATGATTGGATCGGATTCCGTGCGCACTTACGCTTAGAAAACACAGGAGGGTGTTTAAACCTACATGTATATCAAGAATAGACGAAGATATTGCTTTGTACACTACACAATACATTAAAACAACATTGTTTTTAACAGACAATTATTTTGATGTTTTAGTTAGGTAGTAAAAAAAAAAGGAAATACACACTAAGAAATTAGGGTTCACTTTAGGGTGCAAATTTTGGCGGAGCACCCGTATATCTACTCGGCTAGAATTTTGCACCCCTACGGGTGCGCTTTGCGAAAACCGGGGTTCAAAATTGTGTAAGGTTGAATTCTGCACCCTTCGAGCAGAAGTATTAGTCTTACATGAATACCCACACTAGCATTGCTGACACTTATGTCACAATATATCATGAAGTATAAGACTTATTATTCAAAACCATAGAAATGAAATTAATTAGAAGAAGAAATAATAAATCCATTTCGATCAGCTTGTGTCGTAAATTTGCTTAAATTGAACATCTCCGTAGTGACGTGTTTCAAAAGAGTAATCGCGCAAAGACTAACAGTAACCGGCTTGCAAGTTGACAGCAACCAACGTATCGCTACTCGTAGGGATTAAGGCAGGAAAATTTGCATAATTCGCATTTTTAAATTATAATTTTTTATGGGGATTTTATCACGGCTCATTTTGATAGTTTGTAAAAAAAGTTATTGAAATAAGAATACGTGTTTACATTTGATAATTCAGTCGGGATTATATCATTTTAAGGGAAAGTGCTAGTTTTACTAACAGTTACTATATTGATTTGTTATAGGAATAGATATTAGACTATACACTTCAACTTAAAAGTTGAATAAGTAATCCTAAATGTGAGACTGTAGAAGCCCCCGGGCGTGGCCTGATGGATTTCACCGAGATCCCCTCATGGCGTGTATTGTACTGTCTGTGTTCTATGTGCGTGAAATATGAAATAACGGCAACTTTAAATGGTCTGCCGCCAAGTTTTGAAGAGGCGAGAATGGTGATCGATTGTCATCGACGTTGCACCCATTAGGGTGCAGTTATGAACCCAGAGGGTAAAAATATTATATACAAATATTATAAACCTTATATTGGGGTGCAATTTTGAACCCCATACAGGGGTGCTGCTATTGTACCAGTAGTCTGCACCCCTAGGGGTGCACATCTGCTCCCAATCTGCTCCCAATAAAAGGTTCAAAAAAGGTGCAGAATCTGCACCCCAAAGTAAGGGTGCATATCTGCACCCTTGGGGTGCTGCTATAGTACCAACCCCTAGGGGTTCAAATTTGAACCCCTATTTCTTAGTGTGTACATACAATATGCCCACATTGCTTAAATCAGATCATCTACGGAGTGTAATGTGCATTCACTAATTCTCTAAGATCACATTACGTTTTTCTTGCTAAAATAATTCTCATTCACACAGAGAACTTGCCGTTCTCATTATCCAGCACGTTAGATCTTTATATAATATTAGTACAGCAAATATTTGTATTATTTTTCTTACGACTTTATGATGTGTGAAAAATCGTTTCTGTTGGTTTTTTTTAATATTTGTTTTAGCCTATCAAAGTACATGTTTATCAGGAGACAATTAGAGTTCACATTTATATTAGCCCTTTCCATGGAGTATCACTTGTGCTGCTACAAGTGAGATGATGACTACAGTACACGTTTGTGTTTTTTTAAAGTAGCTATCCAAAGAAAATCACAAATATGGCAATTAATGTATCACTAGAAACTGGGAAGCTTACAGATGGAAATCGTATAAGTTTTATGTCAACTGCGTATATGATGATTATAAAAACAACACAAATAAAAGCTCTTCTCAGCATCTGGAATATCCGAGGATTCGCCAGAAATATAGCGAAGTTTTGATGTCGTCACACTAGGGAACAATCATGCTTAAGCAGACGACGTCCTATAATGAATAAACGTAACTGCAATGCAATTATTTATCAAATTATAAAGAGTTTGGTACATTTAAACATGACCTTATTTCACACCATTCTAAAAGGGAAAGTGAACCGATTCTGATAACTAAAACCGTTTGATAGTAAATACACAGGAGAAGGGTCAATGATCAATGAAATAAACCCCACTTTCAAATTGAAAAAACCCTCCGAATAATATCACAGATTGTATTCGTTCCTCTTGAAACGCCGAACATGCCCCGGTGCAAGCAGCTGAAAATACAATGGCGTCTTATTTTGTTTACAAGTGACTGATTCCTTTATTTTTTTAACGCTGCATTTTCATCAAAATAATACCATACACGAAGTTAAGAGTGAGGCAACAGACTAACATTAAGACTGACGCTAGTCAAGTAAGAGAAATAAGTGAAGAGGAGATGACAAAACAGGCACTGAAAAATGTGTAAGATGTTATGGGACATCGTCTGCTTAGACAGGACTGTTGTACTTTGCTGATATCGAAGTTATTGATATCTATAAAGCCCAATACCCATGATACCAGATAGAACATTATAAGAGAGAGACTGCTTCTATCACACCTTAATCTTCTACCAGCTCGCAGAGAGGATTAAAGACATCACATCGACAAGTAACTTCTCAAAAAATATATTAATTTAATTGTAATATTGGGAAATATCTAAAGAATATGTTTTTGCTAATTTCTTTGAAGATACATCTATCTAAGATCATATATTAAACGGATATTCATTAGTTGAATTCAATTTAATTGATTTTAAGGTTTTACTATCTTCAGAAAGATTTTCAGAAGGAGTTACATTGATAAAAAACATAATCAAAATGTAATACTTAATAATGTGTTTTAAATGCATGACATGGATGTCATGAATGAATTCATTTAGTTTACCATGGTGCATAAACATTATTCATAGATATACCATAATATAATAATAATGTGGTTGTTGCCTGAAATATAAATTGACTGAATTGCACAGAAAGATATTGAAATAATAAAAAAAAATGACATATCTAAGTTTCACAGAAAAATGGAAATTGTGAATTGATAAAAATGAGGATTACATATGAAACTTTGAAATGTAAAACCTTCCAGATTAAACCAATTGAAATGTTAAATGGTTATATAAGCAGTAAATTCAAAATGGTGAGCCGTCATCTTCGGTGGTATCTCATAATGTTGATAGGTTGGGGTGCTGCAGCAGCAGTATGGTGGCCGTGACCGGTCACCAACATCAATGTCCACCGTTGTCCATGAAGGGGATCTTCCGCTGGAGTACAGGTGCATCCCTGCTGCCTGATGCAATACTATTCCACCTATAGCTGGGACCCTGACAGGTACTATCACTCCGGGTCAGAGTGAACCTGGGAGTGATGGTAATTAAGAGGTAACTCCACTTTCCCCAAATCTTCAGAACTCCCGCACTGAAGCCTCACCACTGGATGCAGTTTATTGTCTTGCCCAGGACAGAACATGATTCGGAAATAAATCCAAAAAAAAAAAACAAAAACAATAAACTACAAAGTAAAAACGTAGTATTTGAAGAAAATTAAAAGCATATAGGACAATGATTTGATCCAATAAACCTTGTGCATTTTCTTTGATGAAATGGCATATAATTATCACAGAGTAGATTATGAATGATGTTTAATCTTGAAATCTTACCTTTGTAATTTCGTATAAAGGTAGGGCCAGGGGCGGATCCAGTATTTTGTATAAGGGGGGGGGGGGGGGGGGACACAACTTTTGGAAAAGGTAAAGCCGCAATTTTTTTTTTCCGCCAGCTCTCGAAAAGTCGTGGCTGTGGAGGGGGGGGGGGGGGGGGGGGGGGGGGGGGGGGGGGGAAGGTGAGGTTGGCGATAAAAAAAATAGCTCAGTGGGGGGGGGGGGGTTATGGGGGTCCAGTTCCCATCCATAATTATAAAAATGGGGGGTTTCGTTCTAAAAGACTGGATGGGGGCACTATCGAAAAAAGGGGAAGCACAATGCATATGATTCTTCCAAATAGGGTGGGGCACGGGTCGGATGTGCCCCCCCCCCAAATCTGCCACTGGGTAGGGCAACATCATTGCTGCGTTCCTATGATCCTTACAGCAGGTAATAGAAGGCCTATGGCCGTATTTCTGAATATGATTCAAAATCTAAATATCTTTTGCTATGTTCATGATGTTTGTGGATGTAAATTAATGTGAAGAGGTGCATAAGACGATTACTTATTATAACAAACCGTTCAATAAATCCATAGGAATCTAAAAATAGTGCCACCATTTCGCAAATATAAATTTGAAAATACTGCTCATATTATACAGGCACAACTTAAGCATATCAATATAAATCTTTGCGTTGAAGATTCATGTTAATAATGAAATTATTTAATTTAACTTTAAACTAACTACACACCCAACAAAAATTAAAGCAAAGAAATGATTTTTAACCAAACACGATCAAAGGAATACGTTATTTCTTCTGTTGCTCGCACACACGCAACGCACACACCCACACACATTGTTAGGGGTAGGGTTTAATGGTCTTGACCACTAAGTTTCCGGTGGGTAACCTTTCCCTCCCTTTTTTAACGGATGAACATGGGGCCAAGGTCCCCTTGCGCCCCTGGCTACGCCTATGTAACCTAACAGGAGAGAGGAAAATCAAAGCAGAAACCGGAAAAAGGCTCCGTTACGAAATGGACCTCAGGGGAGCGTTTCATGAAAGGAAGTTGTCGGATATTTTATCCCACAACTGTTAAAAGCTACTGAAATCCTTGCATCTGATTAGCTGAGAGCAACTTTGTCAGATAAAATATCTGACAAGTCCTTTCATGAAACACCTCCCTGAAGTCTATAATGCGTTCTTGCGCTTCACTCCTTCACTGCATTAGTGTCATATTTGCCACACGGATACCTAAACATGGTATATCCCACTGCCCTTGGAAATTTAAAATAGAATGCTAGTGAGTAACTGGCGCGAGCGTTTCATAAGCATAAACATGTACTATACGTGCTTATGCGCTTAATGTGTTATATTTATATATAAAATCGTCGTTATGTTGCCATTGTATTAGGTAGGCCGGGACAAATTTTATTGAGAGTGAACAAAAAATGTTGTTTGCCCATCTCACCTCTCATAAGTTGGGCGCCCTCCCCATTGGCAAAGCTTGTGGACTGTATGCCACAACACCTCGGGATGTAGAGGTGTCGTAGTCGAGTGGTTTGAACACTTGACTGGAGATGGGAAGGAAGGTCGTGGGTTCGAACCCCTGCGCGGCACTACTGTTCTTTGGCAAGACATTAATCTACATTTGCCACTCTCCATCCAGGTGTTAAATGGGTACCGGCAAGGAATTAATTCCTTGAATGCTGTGAGCACCGAAATCGGTAGCCTAGCTAGAGCCGGGGTAATATTGGAGCGCCTTGAGCACCATACATGGTGGATATGAGCGCTATAATCCAATATTATTATTATTATAATTACTATGTCTGAACGCACTGATCCCTGTCAGTGGTGGCCGAACTCGATATTAGTGACTAGGTTGTTGTTTTTGCTGTTTTTATTTCCGTATAATAAAATCGGACACAATATATACAGAGTAAATATACACAAAAAGAAATACGGTTGGTAGCCCATTTTCAGCTACAACTATAATTGTTGCTGCTGGTCTTCCATGGGGTGACACTTGAAGGAGTAATATCGAACATTCCTTTCCATGAAATCCCCTCGAATATGGGTCTCCTCTCCTGTTAAATTTACAACCGTTAAACAATTTAAACAAACGTTTCGATGTCTCCAAATATTATTTTTTTCAATACCCCTAATCATATTAAACCTGACTTCTCAGTTTGTAAGGTCTACTGAAGTGAAATTTTCATTATGATATGTTCGGCAGAGATTGGTCAATAAAGAATTGAGAAGATATACACTTTATGAAAAATAATCACATTGTAATAATCATTTAATAAAAATTGGTAAAGAATACTGGATTCCAACTTTATGAACCACACCATATTATTCCAGCATACACGTACAGTATTATCTTTACAATACGTAAAATGATCAACCTTCACCATAGAGCGTGTAAGTCGCGAATCTAAAGGTCGAGTTCCGACAGAGAGCCAAGTTCAGTAGGCAAATTCAATATTTGAACTAATTTACTATACAGTGCGTCCCAGAAAAAAAACGAAACCGAGATTTATCGATGTTTAATCATATCTTAATCACAATTATGATTAATAAATGGATAATTTTCCCGATTGAGGTGTCATATGAAAGGGCAGAAAATGAACTTTCTAAAAATGTGATTATCTCTTTGAAATTCAGATATCGTGATTCGTTGGCCAAACGACATTTTGGTAACCCTGCTTCATATTGTCTTTATTCACTCATGCCTGAAGTATGTATCACATGAGTAATATCAAATGAAAGAAGGGGATCCAAGCTTTCAAAATATGTGACATTTAAAAAAGAGTATAAGTTAATCTGTTGTCACACGAAGGAGCAAACGAGGGTTGCGACGTTTCGACCGCTAACTGCTAGTCTTCGTCAGGCAATGTGGACAATCGCCGCTGCAAAGCGCCTTTTATAGCGTAAGCTGCGTTCCGAGGGCGCCGGACTGCCGCGCTGCTATTGGTCCGTGAAAATGACGGATTGAGAATTGGGGATGATGCGATCAATATTTGGTCTATGACTCGCATCATCCCCAATCTGTCAAGCGCGGGGTAGTTAAGTGTCTTTATGACAGAGCATCGCGCATTGTTTCCAAACCCCTGTGTACAGCCGCTGAGAAACAGCACATCGCTTCAGCTCTTGTTTCTAATGGATACCCGCGTTCCTTCCTCAACTGCGTCACTAAGAAGAAGAAAGCCACCGATAAGGAAGTTGTGAATTACAAGTCTACCGTTGTTCTTCCGTTTGTCGATTCTATTTCTCGCCAGCTCCGCCGACACCTAGAGAAGCATAGCATACGCGCCGTTTTGAAGTCTGACACCACTATTCGTAGCCAGCTAGTCCACCCGAAGGACCCCACGCTTCCCGACAGACTCGACGGTGTTGTCTACAAGATCCCATGCGGGACTTGAGACAAGGTCTACATCGGCGAAACAGGTAGACCCGTCAACGAGAGAATGCTAGAACACCGCAGAGATGTAAAGCACCGTCGCATAGATAGTTCCGCAGTCGCTGAGCATGCTTGGAGCGCACAGCACCCTCCTAATTGGGATGAGGAAAGTTGCATAGCGCGGGATAAGCACCGGTACACACGGAGTGTTAAAGAAGCTATTCAAATCCGTTTACACCCCAATAATATCAACAGGGATAACGGCATTGACATCCCGGAAGAATGGCTTCCCACCATCCGCCGACACGCGCCCCCTTCCGTTGCCCTCCGCCCGACGGCCGCATTTCGCCCGCCAGTAGCACCGCCCATCACCGACGGGGTCTCCCCGACGTCTACATCCCGCCCACCGATCGCACCGTCCGCGGCTTCTGATTGGTCGGTTTCACGGACGAATAGCAGCGCGGCAGTCCCGGCGCTCTCGGAACGCAGCTTACGCTATAAAAGGCGCTTGCAGCGGCGATCGTTAGATGATGGAGGTTTTCAAGTAATACGAAAACTAAAATTAGCCCAAAAAAGGATGAGAGAGGGTAGTTTAAGTGATGTGGAGGTGAAAACGCCAAGAAGCACGAGAAGTGCAGCAAATTAAAATACAAAATCGAATTTCTTTTGCACAGGGAGTGAAACTACACTCGGAACAAAATGAGGAACATAAGCAGGAAAAGCATTTTACAAACAAGTCAGAACTTAAGAATGTAATAAAAGAAAATGACAAAATAAATACTCGGAAAGAGAATTTAACAATTGCAGATTCCGTTCAAACCGAAATGGAAATCGCCTCAGATTCGCAATTTTCTACCAAAACGGATACGACAAGCAATAAGTCTGAAAATACAGACCAAACCAATAGGAATTTCTTGAAAGGTGTCCCCGACATCACACTTATCTCTTTCTTAATCAGATTAATCAGAATAGTCACAAAGCCAGATTGTAACCCATTTGATGAAATTACACATATCTTGAAAGATACACTGGGCTTACATCCCACAGTAGATGAATTACAGACCATTCATGGCCTATTCCACTAGCCTTGTTACACTCGTGGCTTTCAGCATTCTCCAGTGGAATGCACAGGGTCTTGGATGCCACGGGGATGAGTTAATTAGTTTTTTTAAATCAGCAAACAAGACCCTTTGAAATTATTTGTATTCAAGAAACGTGGTTTGACGATGGATGTATTATGCAAATTCCAGATTATATATGTGAATATAGAAATAGACAAGGAGGAACTCGGGGAGGGTGTGCAATATACGTGCATTCCAAACTAAATTACAATAGAGTTTTCAAACACGATGATTTAAAATTCATATTACAAGTTTTATTGCATGATTACGTTTCTGTGAATATAGTTAATTTGTATAACCCATGTAACAAACTCAGCATTCGTTCGTTAAATAAATTATTTAACAATGTTGTGAAGGAAAAGCACACAATAATAATAGGATATTTTAATGCACGCAACACTTTATGGGGTAGCCAGAAAACAGATACAAAGGGTAAAGTAGTGGAAGAGTTTGAAAACGAAAGAAACCTTGTTATTTTGAATGATGGGAGTGCTACTAGAGTAGACTACCACACGGGTAATTTTTTTTGTTTGGATCTAACCTTAGCCCCTCCTTGTACAGCTAACAAAACAACATGGCAAGTCCTGAGCAATAGTTTGGGAAGTGACCATTACCCACTGTTATGCCAATTAAACTTATTGAATGAGAATAGTACACATACAAAGATTGATCAGTCCCAACAAATTTTGTCAATGCTATCCACAAAGAATGTAAATTGGGACGAATTTAGGCATCTAACTGAGGAACAATGGGATACCTTACAGAATGAAGGTAAGGTTATGGAGTACCAAACTTTCATGGAAACAATTAGGTTTTCCCTGGAAAACGTGAAAGCACATCGGACGACAAAGAAAATAAAGAAAAACCATGTGCCATGGTGGAATAAAGAATGCTCCTCTAGAATAAAGGAGAGAAATAGGGCAAGGAGCAAACTGAAAAGTTATGTAATACCCTCTGCTGATTTAGTGGAGGATTTCAAGAGGAAAAGAGCTATCACTTAAAGAACTTTAAGGCAAGCTAAAAGATTATACTGGGAAAAATACTGTCAGAACATTGATCGTTTTACCCATCTATCGAATATCTGGAGTATGATCAAAAGGATCAATAATGATGGTATTTCACCCAGGAAAACATTGTTCTCATGAGAGAGGATTGTTCCGCTATCACTGACAGTGAAGTCGCGGATACTTTCGCCAGCCATTTTAAAACCATTAACGAAAGTTTTCAGGGCAAGGTTAATACCTCTGAACAAAAAGAAATCGCTAGCAAATGTGACGATATCATATCATCCTTTTGTGATGCACAGAGTAGTAGTGTCCTTGATGAACCCTTTACCATGTATGAATTGAGTAGAACATTAAAAACCTGTCAAGAGTCTTCTCCAGGTAAAGATTGAATTAGGTATGAAGTATATCAGAATCTCTCATACAAAGGAGGGAAGTAATGTTAAATATCATGAATAACATATGGGTAACATGAATTGTTCCCACCCAATGCAAGCATTATGTTATTGTCCCAATATTGAAACCACACAAGGTAGCTACAGATTTTTCTTCCTATAGGCATATATCTCTTACTACCTGTTTCATCAAAATAGTTGAGAAAATTATCAAGGAACGAATGATATGGTTTACGGAAAATCATTGTCTGTTACCAAATTGTCACAGTGCTTTTAGAAAAGCAAGAAGCACAAAAGACAATATAACCCAACTAGAAAATGACATTCAAAAGAGTATTGGTAATAAAGAACATACCCTGGCCGTTTTCTTTGATATGGAGAAGGCTTATGATAGACTGTGGAAGAAAGGATTGATTTATAAACTGAACAAACTTGGTTTCCAAGGCAACACTGTTAGGTTCTTATGGAACTACTTAAGTGGGCGCTCTTTCCAGGTCCGGGCAAATCAGAGCTACTCAGTGACACATCAGGGCTGCCCCAGGGTAGCTCCCTAAGTCCTGTCCTTTTAAATTTGACGTTATCGGACATACCGATGGACGCATCTGTCAATATTTCTACATACGCTGATGACTGTGTAATATGGAAGTGTGGGAAAAGGAAAGTACAAAAATCTACGTAAATAACCTAAATGAGTGGTTCAACAGATGGGGTTTTACCCTTTCTAAAGAAAAGTCTGTTACTTTATTTTTCAGCAATACTAACAAAATTGTACAGATTGACTTAGATGGGGTCCCTTTACCACCAAAGGAGGAACATTTATTTTTAGGTGTAATGCTGGACAGGAAGCTTACATGGAGACCGCATATAAATATGATTGTAACAAGAGCTAAAAAGAAAATAAATAAAATTATCATGAAAAAACTAGCTGGAATTACGTGGGGAAGTAGCTATAAAAGCCTTCTGAACTTCTATAAGGTGGTCATTAGGCCACTCTTGGATTATGCATCTGAGGCATATGATTCGGCTCATGATCATGTGAAGAACTTCTTGCTGACTATTCAATACCAAGCTCTGAAGTTGTGTACAGGGGCGTTGCCGGGAACTTCCTTAGAATCTTTACAGGTGGACACGGGTGAATTACCACTCGACCTAAGAAGATCCATGCTTAGTAAGGTATACAAAGCAAAAATAAGGCAAAACCCCACACATCCACTCCAATCCTCCTTGAAGAACTGCTGGCAATTTGAATATGAATGTGCGTAAACCCTTTGGTTTGAGAGTTATGGAAGATGAAATATACCATGCAAACGAATCACTCATGTCTTTTACCCCCATGCCGCCTTGGCATCTCTCTCCACCAGAAGTGTCATTGGCGCTACATGAGCTTGTGTCAAAAAGTGATAACATGTTTTATCAATACAATACAACTCTGGAGTATATTAATAAAATGTGGAAAAATAATCTCCATATTTATACTGATGGTTCTAGAGACCCTGCAAACGGCAGCGCCTCTGCTAGCTATTATGTGCCTGCAATGCGGGTAGTTGAATGTAAAAGAATGCAAAACTTCACATCATCTTACAGATCAGAATTGGCCGCAATTGTCTTGGCACTACTACGGTGGCTTGTAAATTTGAATATTTATAATAAAGTGGTAATTTTGACAGATTCTCTGAGTGCTATTCAAGCAATCAAGGAAAAAATTAACGACAATTTCGTAAAATAAATTATAATCACCGCTACATGTATAAAATACAAAGGCACAGTAATCTGCATAGAATGGATCCCATCTCACTGTGGGGTCCAAGTGAACGAAACGGCTGATTTCTATGCGAAAACAGCCCTAAAACAAAGAATATAGATTAATAATGGATTGAATATCCAAGAAACCAAAAATATTTAAAGAATTCTCATACAAAATGAATGGCAGAAGAGATGGGACAGGTCGAACTCAAAATTAAGAAAATACCAAAAAAGTGGTCTCAGAAAAACCATCATTTCAGTATCTCTGCACCGACAAAAGTGGTGAAAAAATGATTCACAGATTACACTTGGCAGGTTTGGGTTTGAATGACTTCCTGTTTAAGACAGGAAGACACACAACTGGAAAGTGTGATTTTTGTAACGAGAAAGAAACGGTATACCATTTTTTATATGTTTGCCATAGGTTTATCATCCAACGCGCCCTGTTACTTGCGGAATTAAATGTTAGCAATGTCTCTGAGGCGGAACGCAAAGTAGAGAATCTCAGTGTCAAGACACAAGGTGCACTCGCCAGATATTTCAAAAGGACTCGTCAATTTGTAATTGGTTGCCAAGAGGGCAACCGTGATAGTAAGGTGTAACCAAATAAAGAGAACGAATTCGAAGTAAATCGGATATGATTTATGTTGTGACCATTGAATGTTAATACTGTATAATTTGTTTTGTATACGCTGCTCAAAGATGAAGCACTTAGTTATATACTAACTATAGGTATAGGTGCACTTTTCTTGTCATTTCACTTAATTGAAAGGCCCTTTAATTTATATACTCTACTCAAAACAAAACAACAAAAAAAGAAAGCAAATCTGTGTAAGAATTTAATTTGCTTTTATATATTCGGATTTTCTAATGAGGTTATAATTATGAGGAATCAGAAAGAGCGCCCCCTGCTCACGTTTGAGAGACATAGGGAATAATTGTATTCCTCAGACGCCCTCGAAATGCACCTCGAGCGGGCTTGTCAGGATAACGTTGTAAAATCAGGGCAGGAGTGGCGGTCCTGCATGGTATCCTGGAATCTGTACCTTTCTAACTAAAAGTTAGACCCACGGATCAACAAATAAAGTATAAGTGAAAAGGGCAATTTAGCAAGGCAACAATAGTCAAAATTGACTAGTTTGCCTATTTTAAAACAACAACAACAACAACAACAGATTTTCCACATTGCCTGACGAAGACTAGCAGTTAGAGGTCGAAACGTCGCAACCCTCGTTTGCTCCTTCGTGTGACATCAAATTAACTTACACTCTTTTTGTACTACCACCATGATCAACATCTTCCGCACTATGTGACATTTATTAATCATAATTGTGATTAAGATATGATTAAACATCGATAAATATCGGTTTCGTTTTTTCCCGGACACACTGTATAAGTTGAATACAGCTCTGATATCTTATCACTTTATGAACTTAAGCAACCGATTTAATATTTAATTTGTCATGCTTCGAGTATGCAGAATGCAAACAATGCATGAGATACAAAAGGAATTAGATCTTTCCCCACATTTGGATGTCAAGTGTTATAAGATTTGGATGATCACAAGAAGCATTAAATATTTATTATTTAGATTGAATACGGCGCTTTGTGTTGGTCAGTGGTAAGGTGTCGATGGCGTTGATGAACAATGGGGAACAAGTCAACAAGTGTGGATGGAAAAAATCAACCTCTATATAGTGCAACAGTTCGAGGCGATCTCAAAACCGTTAAAATTTTGTTGAAACAGGGTTCTAATGTAAATCAGACAAACGAAGATGGAAAGACAGCTTTACACCTTGCTGCTCAGAATGGTCATCTTGATGTCACTAAATATCTGATCAGTAAAGGAGCTGATGTGAATAAAGGAGAGAAGGATGGTGGGACTGCATTACACATTGCTGCTCAGAATGGTCATCTTGATGTCACTAAATATCTGATCAGTGAAGGAGCTGAAGTGAATAAAGGAGAGAAGGATAATCGGACTGCATTACACATTGCTGCTCAGAATGGTCATCTTGATGTCACTAAATATCTGATCAGTGAAGGAGCTGAAGTGAATAAAGGAGAGAAGGATAATCGGACTGCATTACACATTGCTGCTCAGAATGGTCATCTTGATGTCACTAAATATCTGATCAGTGAAGGAGCTGAAGTGAATAAAGGAGAGAAGGATAATCGGACTGCATTACACATTGCTGCTCAGAATGGTCACCTTGATGTCACTAAATATCTGATCAGTGAAGGAGCTGATGTGAATAAAAGAGGGAATGATGGAAGGACTGCATTACACCTTGCTGCTCTGAATGGTCATCTTGATGTCACTAAATATCTGATCAGTGAAGGAGCTGAAGTGAATAAAGGAGAGAATGATGGGCGGACTGCATTACACTTTGCTGCTCAGAATGGTCATCTTGATGTCACTAAATATCTGATCAGTAAAGGAGTTGAAGTGAATAAAGGAGAGAAGGATAATCGGACTGCATTACACATTGCTGCTAAGAAGGGTCATCTTGATGTCACTAAATATCTGATCAGTGAGCGAGCTGATGTGAATAAAGGAGGGAATGATGGAAGGACTGCATTACACTTTGCTGCTCAGAATGGACATCTTGATGTCACTAAATATCTGATCAGTGAAGGAGCTGAAGTGAATAAAGGAGGGAATGATGGGAGGACTGCATTACACTTTGCAGCTCAGAATGGTCATCTTGATGTTACTAGATATCTGATCAGTAAAGGAGTTGCAGTGAATAAAGGAGAGAAGGATAATCGGACTGCATTACACCTTGCTGCTAAGAAGGGTCATCTTGATGTCACTAAATATCTGATCAGTGAGCGAGCTGATGTGAATAAAGGAGGGAATGATGGAACGACTGCATTACACTTTGCTGCTCAGAATGGACATCTTGATGTCACTAAATATCTGATCAGTGAGCGATCTGATGTGAATAAAGGAGAGAAGGATAATCGGACTGCATTACACCTTGCTGCTCAGAATGATCACCTTGATGTCACTAAATATCTAATCAGTGAAGGAGTTGCAGTGAATAAAGGAGAGAAGGATAATCGGACTGCATTACACCTTGCTGCTAAGAAGGGTCATCTTGATGTCACTAAATATCTGATCAGTGAGGGAGCTGAAGTGAATAAAGGAGAGAATGATGGTTGGACTGCATTACACATTGCTGCTCAGAATGGACATCTTGATGTCACTAAATATCTGATCAGTAAAGGAGCTGATGTGAATAAAGGAGAGAAGGATGGTGGGACTGCATTACACATTGCTGCTCAGAATGGTCATCTTGATGTCACTAAATATCTGATCAGTGAAGGAGCTGAAGTGAATAAAGGAGAGAAGGATAATCGGACTGCATTACACATTGCTGCTCAGAATGGTCATCTTGATGTCACTAAATATCTGATCAGTGAAGGAGCTGAAGTGAATAAAGGAGAGAAGGATGGTTGGACTGCATTACACATTGCTGCTCAGAATGGTCATCTTGATGTCACTAAATATCTAATCAGTGAAGGAGCTGAAGTGAATAAAGGAGAGAAGGATAATTGGACTGCATTACACATTGCTGCTCAGAATGGTCACCTTGATGTCACTAAATATCTGATCAGTGAGGGAGCTGATGTGAATAAAAGAGGGAATGATGGAAGGACTGCATTACACCTTGCTGCTCTGAATGGTCATCTTGATGTCACTAAATATCTGATCAGTGAGGGAGCTGAAGTGAATAAAGGAGGGAATGATGGGAGGACTGCATTACACTTTGCTGCTCAGAATGGTCACCTTGATGTCACTAAATATCTGATCAGTGAGGGAGCTGATGTGAATAAAAGAGGGAATGATGGAAGGACTGCATTACACCTTGCTGCTCTGAATGGTCATCTTGATGTCACTAAATATCTGATCAGTGAGGGAGCTGATGTGAATAAAAGAGGGAATGATGGAAGGACTGCATTACACTTTGCTGCTCAGAATGGACATCTTGATGTCACTAAATATCTGATCAGTGAAGGAGCTGAAGTGAATAAAGGAGGGAATGATGGGAGGACTGCATTACACTTTGCAGCTCAGAATGGTCATCTTGATGTTACTAAATATCTGATCAGTAAAGGAGTTGCAGTGAATAAAGGAGAGAAGGATAATCGGACTGCATTACACCTTGCTGCTAAGAAGGGTCATCTTGATGTCACTAAATATCTGATCAGTGAGCGAGCTGATGTGAATAAAGGAGGGAATGATGGAAGGACTGCATTACACTTTGCTGCTCAGAATGGACATCTTGATGTCACTAAATATCTGATCAGTGAGCGATCTGATGTGAATAAAGGAGAGAAGGATAATCGGACTGCATTACACCTTGCTGCTCAGAATGATCACCTTGATGTCACTAAATATCTAATCAGTGAAGGAGTTGCAGTGAATAAAGGAGAGAAGGATAATCGGACTGCATTACACCTTGCTGCTAAGAAGGGTCATCTTGATGTCACTAAATATCTGATCAGTGAGCGAGCTGATGTGAATAAAGGAGGGAATGATGGAAGGACTGCATTACACTTTGCTGCTCAGAATGGACATCTTGATGTCACTAAATATCTGATCAGTGAAGGAGCTGAAGTGAATAAAGGAGAGAATGATGGTTGGACTGCATTACACTTTGCTGCTCAGAATGGTCATCTTGATGTCACTAAATATCTGATCAGTGAAGGAGCTGAAGTGAATAAAGGAGAGAAGGATAATCGGACTGCATTACACTTTGCTGCTCAGAATGGTCATCTTGATGTCACTAAATATCTGATCAGTAAAGGAGTTGAAGTGAATAAAGGAGAGAAGGATAATCGGACTGCATTACACTTTGCTGCTAAGAAGGGTCATCTTGATGTCACTAAATATCTGATCAGTGAAGGAGCTGAAGTGAATAAAGGACAGAATGATGGTTGGACTGCATTACACTTTGCTGCTCAGAATGGTCATCTTGATGTCACTAAATATCTGATCAGTGAAGGAGCTGAAGTGAATAAAGGAGAGAATGATGGTTGGACTGCATTACACCTTGCTGCTCAGAATGGTCATCTTGATGTCACTAAATATCTGATCAGTGAAGGAGCTGAAGTGAATAAAGGAGAGAATGATGGTAGGACTGCATTACACATTGCTGCTAAGAATGGTCATCTTGATGTCACTAAATATCTAATCAGTGAAGGAGCTGATATGCATAAGGGAGATAGTGGCGGATATAACTCTTTAGACCATGCCGCCGTTTTTGGTCGGTCTCATGTGGCGAGCTTTTTGGTTGGTATAGGATGTGACTCGGAGAACACCCATAATATCTGCTATACTGATTTACAGCTTGCTTCGGAGAGAGGTGACCTGGATGCCGTAAAGGAGCTGGTTAGTCGAGATGCTGAGTTGAATAGTGCTGATACGTTCGGTTGGACTGCTTTACATATTGCATCAATGAACGGGCTTCTCCATATCGTGGAATATCTCCTAAGTAATGGAGCGGAGATAAATGTCAGCAATTCGGTTGGGAGTACAGCCTTACATAATGCTGCAAAATATGGGCACACGGAGGTATTAAAGTATATCATCAGACAAGGAGCCAAGGTGAATATGTCAAATGA
This sequence comes from Heliocidaris erythrogramma, assembly GCA_025617745.1. Taxonomy (NCBI): domain Eukaryota; kingdom Metazoa; phylum Echinodermata; class Echinoidea; order Camarodonta; family Echinometridae; genus Heliocidaris; species Heliocidaris erythrogramma. Next base: position 8,047,655 of record CM046873.1, on the reverse strand, counting down.
TGTCGGGTGGACTATCTTACACGATGGCATACAGAGTGGCAAAGTCGATATAATTGAATATTTGATCGCTCAAGGAGCAGAGGTAAATGCAGCTGATATAGATGGAGCCACTGCTTTGCATTACGCTTCAGCTCATGGATATCTTGATATTGCAGCATATCTTCTGAGTCACGGAGCCGAAGTTAAGAATAGAAGTGCGAGCAATCTAATAGCCTTACACTTCGATGCACAGTATGGTCGTTATGATGTTGAAAAATGTTTACATAAATATTTACCTCATGCGTACAGTGGGTCGATTGATAAATTCTCCGTATTCCAGGCTGTTTACGAATATGATCCTCTTGATGAGAACGCATACCCGCACATGCATTGTACAGATGCAGCTGACACTGCTCAGAGAGGAATCTTTGCTATGTATATATCATATCTTCTATGCGATCTCGATTTCAAAGACTACGTTCTTAGAAAACCGAGGCGCACAGCGGGGTGCACTCCACTAGACTTTGCTGTATTGTATTGCAGATTGCGGGTTGCAAGATATCTTGTTAGTCAAGGAGCTGATGTGAATGAGTGCAATAATGTTGGCTGGAGTGCTCTTCACTTTGCGGCACAAATGGGTCACCTTCGGGTAGCCGATTATCTCCTCAGTCAAAGGGCTGAAGTAAATAAAGCGAATGTTGATGATATAACTCCTCTACATGTTGCTGCATTCATGGGTCATATTGAAACCACAGATCTTTTGCTCAGTAAAGGAGCTGATATCAGCAGAGCAACAAGAAACAAAGGCTCGACAGCATTGCATGTTGGAGTTCAGAATGGTCATAGTAATGTCATAAACTCTCTGCTCGGGCATGGAGCTGACGTTACTACAGCTGATAAGGACGGTTGGACGGCCTTACACATTGCTGCACAGAATGGTCACCTTGACATCACCAAACTCCTTCTTCTGCAAGGTGCTGATGTGAATAAGATCACGGATAGAGGATCGACTGCTCTACATTTATCCGCTGTAAATGGACACGTTGATGTCAGTAGATATTTGGTGGAGCATGGAGCCGAAGTGAACGAACCTAAACCCGATGGTTGGACTTCCTTACATCTAGCTGCAGAACAAGGCCATCTTGGTGTCACAACATATCTGCTAACACAAGGAATTGTAGTAAATATGGGTGACACGAATGGCTACACTCCTTTGCACATTGCTGCTGTAAATGGTCACCTCCGGATTGTTAAGGCCTTGCTTGAAGAAGGAGCTAGAGGTGATGTAAGGAATGCCATTGGACGGACACCTCTCCATTTATCATCAAAGGAAGGAATTGTCAGCATTTCAGAGATTTTAGCAGAAAATGCACAGGTATGTTGCTAACCTCTATGTCCACACAAAGAGAAAAAAAATGTATTGTATTTGGCGACAACTAACCGTCGTCAAAATATTCAATAATAAATAATAATACAAATATTGAAATGGGGTTCTTTGACAACATTTCATATTCGTAATTTTTTGAAATACGAATACGTTATTTGCAATACGAATTGTTGTAATAGGCAGCTCATATTAAAGAGATTTTCTTCATTCCGTAGCTTTCGAAAATTAGTGGGAAAGAAATACAGGTATCTATAAAGTTATTAATGGGGGATCAAAGCCACAATGTTTTTGCGGCATTGGCCAATTACGAATATTTTCACTTATATATAGATCACTGGGAATCTAGACCAGCAGGATAAGATTGGATTGACGGCCATTCACCTCGCCGCTTTAAATGGCCAAGCGTCAGTTGTGGAGACTTTGGTTTCATATGGAGCTGACCTGAACATCCAGTCAAACGATGGCAAGACCTGCCTTCACGAAGCTGTTATACTCTCCAACCAGCCGAGTAGAATTACACAACCCACAGTAAAACTACAAGAGGTAAAATGTTTCATAAGAAAATCGGGCCAACTTAAAAATTCCTGTTCAAGACATTTCAGTCAATAAGGCATAATTTTCCCCTTTTCTGTGTGTTCTATTACAGAAAATGATAAAAAATCCAATTCCGTGATATTTTAGGAGCTAAAGGTGAACGAATATTCATTATGGTGCATTTTATGAATTAAAATATGTTGACACGTAGGTAACCCCCGAGAAGGCACTTGTCGTCTATCTGTTGGACCATGGCGCAAGAACTGACGTGAAGGATAACCAGGGCAATTTACCACATCACTATTCCAGAGATGATTCTCTTCGAATGGTGCTATTGTCAAGGTGAGACAAAATCACAGGAACTAAACATTTAAAACACAATCCTGTGGAAACCCTCATCCGATCTAAAACCAACATCCAAACTGGGACAATTTTCCCCATATTAGGCCTATATTTTTAGGTTTTAAGGTTTTCAAATTTGTCATAAAAATGCCATTTTCGATACTGTCAATCGAAATTCACATCAGAAACAATTTCCACCTGTAATGCGAAAAAGGACCTATGAAAGTAACAGAGTGATCCTAATTTAAATTTCCATCTCGGAATAAAAACTAATAAAATTGTAACCTGAATTGACAATGGAAGCTTGTGAATGAATTAAAGGCTTAACCGGCTTTCAATAGGACTGAGGCGTGGGTGCGTTGTGGACTGATAATTCCATCAAATTGAAAAGAAAAATCTATCTATTGAGGATTTTTCAATGAAAACATGAAATTTATCTTCACCAATTTCGCAATGGCCTGGCGTAAGAAAATATAATGTGATGAGATAAAGGGTACTGAGATTGTATTGAGTGTAATTCCAGGTATTAATCATACAATTGATTTATAAAGTGACGATTCTTATATTCGTATTATAGGATAACTCAAAGAAGGGGTAGTTTCTAATATATACATAGATACATAGAATAACGGCCGTCTTGTCTCCTTTCATTTCCCTAGGTTATCGTTTGTGGAGGTGACCAGGATCTATCGTGGTAAGATAAAAGAGCAGTATATATCAATATATCCATCTACCCAGGCCTACACACTTTTGATCTAAATTGATATCTGTTTCCGCAATGTAAATCTTCGTCTTAGGCAGTCATTTATCGAGTGAATGAAGAAAAATGGATATGGGCAAAGATTTTCGGTTGGCACACAATCCTGAATAACATATATTGAAAGTAAACATATCCTTTATGGCGTATCAGTAAGTTAACAAACACCTGAACACAGGCCGATTTTAGGCTTTAAAAATAAGCACATTGTGTAAGCCTAAGTAAGCTCCACATTCGGAAAGTTTCCGATATTATATATGAAGTCGTATCATTGATTTATCCACAGATGGAGGTTTTTTTTTAAATTTTCATGTTCGTGCTATTCATCCCCTTTACTATGTATATGAGTAGATGAAGAAAAATCAACAGTGGTCAACACGGTTTCTGATCACGTCGGAATCGACGGTAAGGAGCTAGAGCTTGAACATCGTGGCATATGGATGACTATCCCACCTGGGGCTATTAAACAACCTGACTCTTGCAAGATCACAGTCTCCATTGTAAAAGACCCTCCTAGTGTTGATATCCAAGATGACGAATCAATGGCCTGCTATGGAATCAGATGTGACCCTCCAAACATGGTCTTCCACCAACCTGTCAAGATCAGGATACCACACTCCACAATGGTCATCAACCCTGATCAAGTGAAGCCTGACATCATTTCCCACGTATGGGATCCTGACAAGGGTAAGTCATTTTGTCGGATTCATACTAGTAAGCTTAGACCATTGTTGCACCAAATATGAACTGTCTCACTTTAAATTACGGATTATACAATCATAACTTATAGCAAAACGTTTTCGGATAACGTTCTAACTTGACGCTCACGAAACTCTTCCCAGCTGATTTCGGGCTCCTCTTGGTTGCAATGCCATCACAATGCTACGCAGTAGACAGGTACAGAAAGAGGAAACTGCTTTCTCGAAATCATTCCTGCCTTGAAACTATTTAGTGTTGCAGTGTTAAAAGAACGGTTTTTTGATTTTGTTCAAAGGACAGCATCTTATTTTTTTTCATGAGGTCTGTGAGAGGATTTGAAAATTTAGTCACATATTGAGAAAATGTAGGTAGTCTGATAATATTTCCAGTATTCAGAATGAAAATTAAGAGGGGGAGGGGGATCAATAAATCTGTAACACTGTAACATTTGGATAAACAAATGTAATATTGGAACCATATTTGACAGATCTACCAAGAACATCACGGGAGAGATCATCCACCTCACCAGACGTACCACCACACTGCAGAATACACGAGAGGCATCTTGAACTCTACATTGGTCACTGTGCTGAGTGGTGGGTTCTTATCCCTCTTGAGCAACAGGTGGTACGACACCAACTGATATGTACTCCATATATACCAGACATGATACAAAGAGGCCAGGAGATCGACATTCACTTACATCTGCATGCGAATGTTCCTGGTATTGAAGCGGTTAGTATTTGAATACTGGTCATGCAACTGCATTATAAAAGAAACAGTCTAGACATTAAATCGAAATGTTTGTTATGTTCTTGCCCGAAATCAACTTTCTAGTTCTAAATTCTGCAAGCGAGCGAAGCGGCCGACAAAAATTAATACACATGTAGTATTTTATTTCTTATCAAAATACAATAGACAATACTTTAAAAATACATTTTGGGGCATCTTCCTCCCCGAAAATTTGTGGAGGTTGCCCGAATATTTGGGGTTTTAATAATGAGGGGGGGGGGGGGGGGTTGCCAGAGCCCCCGGTCCCTCCCCCACTTCATACGCCTGTTATAATGTCTTTAACTCTTACTGTGCCAAGGGGTTTAGTTCTCTTTAAAACTTTACCAAAATGTGATCAATGCTTTCTTTTCAAATGTCTGCACTTCGTTAACCATTTATTATTTGACAGAATATTGTGTACAAAACGTGTAGGAAATGTATTCCCATTTCTTATGATACCAAAAATTATTACTTTTACCCAACTTTATGCATAAGAATGATTGAAAATTACATTTGATTTTCTTTTTTGTCCATTATTTTTTGGTTTCTCATTTTTTACTATTGTTTAATGTTGAAATAAGGTAATATCATTTAAATATCTGCAATTTTCTCTTAAAATTTCTATCGTAGCATATAATTATAATCATATATATAGAATGCTTGATTTATGTTCAGAATTTTGATATACATTGACTATCATATACCTTTCCTGTGTTCGAGCAATTGGTGAATGAAAATGAAAGTCTATCTATCACATATACGTGAAATCGGCACTGAAAGAGTTAATAGGTATAAGTGTGTATTACGATACTTTGGCATCATAAGAATCTATTTCTCCTTCCCACTTGAATACGTCAATATTCACATAGGAAATACAAAACGAGGAGAAGCAGCAGTCTTATCGCCATGCCCATCGGTCTGTCCCATTCAGTATAGTCTCTCACACGGGTGACGTAAAGGTGACACGTGAGTTTGACGGGAAGATGGTTGAAACTAAGGTAATAAAAATACGTTGCCGTTTATCTGCTACCACTATATCATAAATATTTGGACTATGAAAGAAAAAAATGCATGACAACTTTCATACTGTTGTCTCTCTTTTTTGTCATTTTTCGGTACCTTAAACATTCTAAAAGCTAGAATATTGTTATACATGAATTTCACGTCCGTAAATATGACGTCCTTTGTTTTCCTTTTCTTGTCAAACAGCTGTTTTCTCTACAGGAAATTCACAGCCGATTGAATCACGTCACAGTTCTATCAGTGGCTCCGAGTGAGGGTAATACTCAATTCCAAGTGGTTACCATCACTATAACACAAGCTGGGGACCTAGGAGTTTCTCGATCATTGGCCTTCGTCTTGATATACGAAGGTAAAGTCGTTTAGTCTATTACTTTTAGGAGAGCCAATCGGGGGGGGGGGGGTACTCTGTATGTAGTGTGATGTTGGTATGTGCCGCCGAGAAGGTCCCCAATTTTACACTCAAATTTCCGTTCCAAAGCATATTATTTTTTTTCTTGTTGAGAAAAAGAAGACAGAAAAACCGTTCCAATGCACCAATTTCTCTTTGTTCCATCGTTCCGGTCGTTCTGGCCCGCCCCGGCCCGTTTCGAAGAATAATTTTTGCTGAAAAGTTGAAAACTAGTTTCATTCCAGGTGCTTAAATTCCTCCGGGCTTTCCCCATTGCTTCCAATCCGGTTCCACTCCACCCCAAATTCAGTGTTCATACATGCTGAGCGCATGCATGTGAATTAACCCCGCTTATATGAATACACACACACCATATACTTGCCATAACACACTGCGTATTAACTAATGGGAGCTTATTGTAATCAAGTTCCAAACACCCCCTTTTCCCAAAATGTTAGTAGTTCCAAAGACCATCCTTTTCATGATACGCTAATTCCGAAGCTCCTTTTTTTTTGGTCTTGCCAGTGGCACATTCCTACCACTTTTGGGGTCGAGTGCCAATGGGGAATGGAGGCTAAAGGGCGGTAGCCCTGTTTAAGAAAGTGGGGATGGGAGACAGAGAGATCTATATTTGGTCTTCCTGAAAATCTCGGATTCACGCCAGTCAAAAGAGAAGGAAAATAATTAATGATGAATCTTTTGTAGCAAATTTCCAATCACTTATCAATCTTTATTTCCGTTCGCGGTCTTTGTAGCGGCAATACTTTGTTAATATTATCAGCTTGAACATCTAAGTTCACATGAGAGCGATATGGGGACTTCAATGTACTTATCACTTTAATAAAAGATATGAATTTTCATGGAGGTTATGACAATTTATTTTGAAAACATTTCGGGTTTTTTAAAATAATAAATTATATTATTTTAGATTCGTGTGATTAAAATAGGTCATTCATTTTTTAACCAAAAGCATACCTCTATAGTGGACTAGCAAGATACACTGATATGGTATCATTTTGATTCATGGAATCGATTTCTTGGACATTTTATTAATTTCTATAAAAAAATTGCATTTGAATAAAGACTGTTCTCCGTGTTTTGGTTTATATATCGCTGATGATTGCAGATGAAATCAAGAGTCCTGACTTTTCTCCAGCTATTCGGTGAGCATGTGATCGATCTCTTCATTAATCTATATTATCATCACTATGTGTGATATAGGAAAATTGCGAGATTTGTATTGCATTTCAAAGCCCATCTTGTAATAGGATCTTGAAAAAGATAATGTAAAATATGATACGTACTCATTTTGCTAGAGACATTGTCTTTTATTTTCATCTAATAGTCATTAGACACTTAGACTAGTAAGTACTACATAAGACATTTAATTACTACAGTTTTGGAAGACTGCATAGTATAACAAGATGAAACAACAGTTATTTGTTTTACAGAGAAATTGAAGGAATCTCTCGCAGTGATCTCACCGACGTTGATGTCAACAAAATCGCTGAAAATCTTTCGATAGACGGCTTCTATGATTTGGGCGTTGCACTTGGTTTCCGGATACAACAGCTGGATGCTATAGAGTACCAGAAGTTCAAAGACAGAGAGCAAGCCATCTATGACATGCTGATACGATGGAAAAAAAGACAACCTCCACGCCAAAACGTTAAGGAGTTGCTGCTTTCAATCGTAAAGTCTGTAGAAACAGAAGCAGAGCAGATGGATGTGACAGGTTTACTATAAAACAATTGATATATTTGGCGAATATTGAAATTTTGAATAATGTTATCCATGTTCAATTTGAACTGATTTACCAAAACAGTGTATAGGTCTATATTGATTATTCGGGATCCTACTTAGGCAATTACCTGGATGTAACTTTGAAAAACATAATTCTTCTATTTTCTCCAAAAGAAATGGAATATACTTAACCCCCATATGCAGAAGAAGGAAACTAATTTTAAGAATGAGCCAGAAAATCAGAATAGAAAAAGATTGATCATTAGGGTCCACAATAAACAGAGTGAGAGCTTGAAGTAACAAATATTTTGAATTATAAAAACAAACTATTGCAGGTGCGTTTAATAATCAAGAACAGGAAATAGATAATGTGACAGATGGATATTTAAAAAAAATGTTGAACCAAGAACCAGGTTCTATTTTATTAATGAGGTTGCAATTACATTTCAAAAACTGAAATTGAATATATGAAAATTTATGTTTTGATTTGTGTTATTTGTTTCTTAAATGCAACAATGGCACCCTTTGTACTGGATCCAGACGTTCTTTCAACAGGGTAAGGATATATTTTCTCTTTACTATGAAATATATCCCTGGTTCTTAAATCAATACCATATAATCATACCATAATATTCATCTGCGGAAGGCTATGAGGTCTTTTTAAGCATATGATTCTTTAAAACAATTGCTTACGTTAACTGATTTACAAAAGGAAAATGGAGAAACAGGAAGGAAAAGGGAAAATGAGAAAAGAGAGAAAGAGACTTTACAAATAATAGTACAGTTAAATTTCATTATTTACCCAATAAACACGTTTCCCTTTTATTATCTAGTGACATTTCTGACAAGACTTTGGTTACGTTGGCTAGTCGTATCAAAGATGCGGACTTCAATGAAATCGGTAGGAAGCTTGGATTTAGTCGGACAGAGCTAGAACAGATCAAACATCGGACATCACCAAACAGGAAAGAAGCTAACATCCAAATGCTCTCACGGTGGAAAGCATCTCAAACATCAGGGTCTCAAGCGACTAAGACGTTGACATGCGTTTGGGACTCTGTCTCTTCAGCATCCAGGGTAAAATCTCCTGAGCAAATAGGTGATTGTTCTTCATTATTGCCCGTTGTAAAAAATGTTGATTATATTGCTGACCCGAACAGTCGTGTTATTAATGTTTATATTCTCTAAGATCGGGTTATACGGGTTAAGTCTGTACTGGTATTCTGAAAAAGTATGCTTTAAAGCCTACGGTTAACTTTTAAGCGACAGATGATGATTCTTTTCTTCTAGTAACATGGTTGTATAAATGTCTAATAACTCGTTGAAATAGAAAATAGATATATCGAAGCACGGGCGTAGACACGCATAATTATCCATTGTTAGTGGTGGGGGGGGGGGGGGGTGAGCTATTCATCTCCCTCCCCTCCCCCCCCCCCCCCCCCCCCCCCCCCCACTGTACAATAGAAAGCGCGTTCGTATCTACGCCACTGCATCGTAGTAAGAGGGCTGGTCCTTCCACCAGAATGTTTTATATATGAGTGAAATGGCGAAGCAAAGTGGATACCTCGACACTAAGCCGTCAAGAGTAGTAACTGATATGTCAAACATTTATTCATACTTTTCTTCAGACAAAAGCTTAAGTGTTACATCTTCTGCAAAGCCTGTGATAAGCACCAAACCCAGCGAGCCTACAGAGCCTGAAGATATGGATATTATCACATCATCAGAAGCAGGTAGATAATCAAATCCGGCTGTGTACCGTTACATGATTAGGACTGATACAGATCACTTTTGTATTATAAAGTTAATTTGCATGTCAGTTTTTTCTTTTCAATTCAAGGGGTTACAAAGTGTACAAACATAATTATGCTTTTTAGAATATTTATTATCTTATCATTTTGTTGTAGATCAAGATAAAGCTAACAAGGACATCGAGCAATGTGGAGGTGCACCAACTATGGAAGAACTTTGCAGCGTCGCTGTCCAAGTGAAAAGTCTTCAGTTGGCGCGTGCACTTGGAATGGCCCTTCGTCTGGATGATGACGTCATTGCTGGATTCATGGATGAACTCACTACGTCAGCTCTGACCTTCCCCCCTCACGCTCTGAGGATGCTTAAAGAATGGTCACTCCACGGTGGGACAAGAGAGAGGCTGTTAGAAGTTGCTCAGGCTTTCCGGTTCAACGATGCAGCAAATGAATTAGCAGAAGGTAACTGTCATTTTACAACCCCTTTGTGTTTCATATTAAAAATGTTTCAGAGATCAAAATGTACACACTAACATGGGAAATTTAATATACATATACGAAACAAAATTTGCGTCAGTGTGACATAAGCCATAACGCCTCCTCTAGAGCACAAGCTCCGAACAACATGACGAGTGAACAACAACTTTACTGCTTACAACAAGCTTACGCCTTTGCCCATTGTAGTCCGTTCCAAGATTTGTGCATGCACAAGAGCAAATCACGGGTCTTGCATACACCTTTAAACGCGTTCGTCCTTGACACCATGGAACGGAATGATACCTTCACTGGTTGTCAAATAGGTTTCAAAATGACGTTACGACACTGAAATCACGTTTGGATTTTGGTCGAAAATTTTGCCCATAATAAGCCACTTCGGGGATGCAATCTGAGCATGAGCAGATAAAGGTCATCTGTACCAAATTCTAAAACCCACTGACACTAATATTCGATATGTGCTCATGAATGTCATGTAATCATTATTCAATTATGCACTAATGGTGCATTCCATGATATCCAGGTGGAAGTAGTCTTTTTAAAGGGGGAAACAAAAGCTATTCATGAGGCACCTCTATCACTCCCAGAGTTATTTTTCTGAAGTGCACATAAAGGGACCCTCCATGTCTAAAATATCTGTGGATATTTGGGGTCATTTGTACCATGTGCTAACCCCGAACTGGCTTATAGTTAAGGACGTTAAGTTCGAAGTACTATTATCATAACTGAGATGCAAGTAAATCATTTTTGAAAAGCGAGTAATTTTTAAAAGTTTTATCCATTATAAATGGAATCAAATCCTCAGTCACGGAAATTGTACCCCGTACATGCTAACCCTACGAACGTGTTTTTTTATCATACGCACTGTATTCCGATCGATTGACAGTTCAAACAAAGAAAGGCACTGTGTAAAAGTTAATTTTGACACAGTCGAAAATTTTCCTTTTTGATGAGACTTTTACTTGCGAATGATCTGCAAGCTTCATCAGATCTTACCGCAGGAACGGTTGATTGGTTGGTACTTGGTATGATGGCGCTCTTCAATCTCTTCGGAAAGCCCGCAAGCGGCATTTTTGTGGTGAAAATGGTGTTATTAATGGTCATTAATAGTATGGTAAGATGTTAATATCCTATCTCCTAAGTTATAGAGCTGTCGATCGTGATTATTCCTAGTTATTCGCTATAATATCAAGATACGCAAGCAATCAATCGGAAGAAACAAAGTTGGAGTTAATTCCAATTGTTCATGGGAAAAACCGCCGATATGTTTACCAAATTGCTTCAAGATCATTCATGTAAGAGGACCAATGGTTGGTTGGTTCTTGGTATGATGGCGCTCTTCAATCTCTTCAGATTATTTGCGCCAATCACTTTAGTAGGTTTGGCGTAGGCTTCGGAAAGCCCAAGAGCGACTTTTTTTGTCGTGAAAATGGTGTTATTAATGGTCATCATTAGTATGGTAAGATGTTAGTATCCCATCTCCTAAGTTAGAAAGCTGTCGATCGTGATTATTCGTAATTATTCGCTATAATATCAATCATGTTCTCCCGCTGGCCCTCGTAGCTGGCGCCCGTCGAAAATCCGAGAGAATGGGATCGTATATAAGAGAGTGTGTATTGCCCCAGGTCCTCGTTCATTGTTTTTCCTTCTTCTTTGCAAATGTGGATAGTTTCCCTTATCCACCTTGTGGGTTTGGTTGAGTCAGGCGCTAGGATGGAACTCTTTTCCAGTTAATGTGATTATTTTGACTGGTCACATGGTCGCTGATTGCTGACTTGTGCATGTAGGAAGCGGTATACTTACTTACTTGGTATACTTACTTACTTGGTATACTTGGTAGATTAGCCCTCCACTCTACGGTTCTTAAAGGTAGCCACACGTAGGTGCAGAAATATTATCTTCGGGAAGTGCGTTCCAAGGTTCAACCACTCTATCTGAGAAGAAGTGGCCTGCTAATTGTGTTCAGGTACGTCTATGAAATAGTTTCTTAGAAAAAGAACTTATCAGCTGGATTCTTGTAGTAACCATGCAGAAACCATGCAAAATGTGTCAATAAGGTCGGTTCTATTACTCCTCTCTTCCAGGGATTCTATTGAAATTTCGTTGGAACATAGACGTAAGCACCTTCTCTGCACCTTCTCTAATGCCTCAATATCTTTAGTGGGCTCCATGTAGAAGATGCATACTCCAATGCTGGACGAATTATGGTCTGATAAAGAATAGTAATTTTAGTCTCATCTAATCCAGTGAAACAGCGTCGGAACGTAGCAATCTTCCGATGAGCCTTTTTTACTAAGTCATTCACATGTTCGGTAGGGGTAAGGGTATTACACATTTTAACACCAAAGTCTTTTTGGCTTGAAGATTTATGTAGGTAAACGCCGTTGGTGGAATACTTGTAGATAAAGACTGCTCTTATGCGTAAGACCACACATTTTCAGCATTCAATTCTAGAATACAGAAATCGGACCAAGCAGCAAGTGCATCTAAGTCTCTTTGAAGAGTGTCACATTCATCTTTTGTATTCGTCTGTCGGTGGTGTCGTCAGCGAACATCTTGGCGGTGGAGGATACCATATTTGAAATATCGTTAACGAAGAACAGAAAGAGGAGCGGATGGATCCTTGCGGAACGACGCTCGTCACCGACCTCCGTCACCGACCTCCATGTTGAAATTCCATTCGTAAGCACTACTCTGTGCCTGCGTCCAGTTAAAGAATATTCAATGCATTTAAGAACATCTACACGTAGTGTTCAAGGTTGTATAGCAGCCGACGATGAGGAACAGTGTTGAAAGCCTTACCAAAATCCAAATAAAATGACATCGACTCCTTGGGCTTCATCATAAGCTTTGTTCCAATCATACGGACATTCCAAAAGTTGAGTGACACATGAACATTTTTTTTTTGAAAACCATGTTGATGACAAGAGATCAAATCATTATCTACTGCATGTTCCATCAGTTTATAATAGATAATTCTTTCAAGAAGCTTGACCACTTGACTGGTAAGGGATACTGGTCTATAGTTGTTGGGAGACATCCTGGATCCATTCTTAAATAATAGAGTATTGTTTGCATCTTTCCAATCCTGAGGTATTTGTCCAGACTGGATGGATTGTCCAAATGAAAATGCTAAGTGGTTTATCCAAATCAGGAACATTCTTCTGAACATTAACATGAATCCCATCAGGGCTGCAGGCCTTGTTAACGTGAAGCTTGATCAACTTTTCTCGAACACTAGACATGCTAGAAGGAGAAATCTCAAAGTCGTGTACAATGCTGTACTTAGATATCTCATGCAAGGGTAAATTCAAATTGAGCTCCAGAGGTTCGGATCTCAGTACACTCGAGAAAAAGTTATTCAAAATATCTGCTTTGTTCTGATCATCAGTTATCTTTTCTCCTTCTTGTTCAAGAATCTCAACTGTAGTAGAAGATCTAGAAAAGTGTCTCGCATAATTGTGAAACTTGTTAGGTTCACTTTTAATCTGATTGATAAGAGTTGATTCATAGTCCAGTTTTGGCTTTACGTATCACTTCTGTGTGTAACTTTTTTTCTTTTCCCTCTTGTGAAATATGAAGATCCGACTGCTTCAGCTTCTTGTTGGTGTTCTTTTTTCCTGGTCCCAAACTTTCTGGCTGTTTCTCCAGTGTAAATACTTTTACACAGTTGGAAATCCAATCAGATGAATCTTTTAAGCGAAAGAAAGGGACTCCCTACTCTAAGGTATAGGCTATACGTACAAATAGACAAGGACAAAGTATATATTTTTTCTCAATTCTATCTTTTTTGAGAAGATAATGAAATGATTATCAGAGACTTGTTTTCTTTGTACCCATCACAGACTTGAAATGCCAACCAGGCTATATGCATTTCATCTCACATGGCATTGTTGATCAAAGAGGTGGTGAACTGAGCCTGGATGAACTTGGCGTTTCTGTGTCCATTCCGGAAGGAGCCATACCGAAAGGGATGAGATCAGTTGTCACACTTCGGGTACCAACTCGGGATACCCCTAAGATTCCTGTACGGGAGAGCGAGGTATCGATTTCTCCGGTCATCGAATGCTCTCTCACTCAAGAACTGCTCAAGCCTGCCACAGTCATACTCCGACACTGTACTGATCATCATGAACGGGGAGATGGCATTACAGTCATTCTCTACACAAAGACAGAACCAGGTACAAACTACTTTATCGTCATCTCTTGTTTTTTTTTGTTTTGTTTTTTTCACTTTGAAATTTGAATGATGATTAGATTAATAATTTAAAATCAACAACATTCAAGACATCATAATATCCTGCCTTTCTGCGGAAATCCGATTCACATTTGCTAAGTAATTTGATTACAACAAAAAAATTCTCTTTAACATTCTTCAGCCATTTAATTCACCTCGCCGGACATACATTGTATCCAAAGAATTAAGTGATTTTTTTCCTTAAGATCAGAACATGAAATGAGAATAAAAAATAATTGCTTTTTACTTATAATGTATATTGAACCGATTTTCTTCACTAAAATAAAATCTCATCTTTACTCCAAAGGAAAGTTTGGTCACAGGAACCTTTCTTCGCCCACGTCACGAGGATTCCATATCTCAAATGAAAAGATTGAGTTTCGTACACGTCATCTTCAAGTCTGGACTTTGTCCTCGTCTGATATTCAAAGAGTCCAGTTCAGATGTGTGGTCTTCCAGCCTATCGTAATGCCTCCTGAACAGCAACCAACTCTGCGTGTCTACATAATCCATCCATTCAAAAACTATGTAGAGGTATAAAGCATATAGTGTTAGTATAATTAGGTACTGGTCATTAGTATGTTTATGTTGGTATACATTGCTGTTGTAAGTCCGATGGTTGACCTTAGCTGGAAAGCAGTTTAAGCGTTTTCAGTATTTAAATTTGAATTGAATATTTCATACATGAATTATAGTGAGAGAAATATATAGCTTTTATAGTGATCATTTTTCTCACTATATTTTTCACTTAGCAACAACAATGAGTGACCACCACCGTTGTGTTCGAGAAGCTTCTCTCCCTCTTTCTTTCTCTCTCTCTCTCTCTCTGTTAATATCTTGTAGTGTTACCACATTACAATGCGCCTAGTTACTTACTTATAAACTAATTGCGTGTTGCCTTGTGTCATTATCACTTGATAAACATGATAAAGGCGCTAAGAAGCGCCGAAAATTCAACACATGAATAAATGAACCGTTGGATTAAAGCATGAAACTACTAATGTTTATTTTTGTGTCTTTATATATATATATATATATATATATATATATAAAGGCACAAAAATATATATACATGTATATATGTGACCCGCCGCCTCAAAACCTACAATAAGTCGCATGGACCACAACGTAGCAAACAGCCCAAAATAGTAAATTTGCTTGGATCAGTCGATTATCTGTTTTTGATAGAAATGGGTAGTTTCATTATCATTCTATCATGTCTCAAGTTTGTGAGTCGTAATTCGAGTTAAAAATATGTTTTTGGGGCATTTTAAAATGACTCCTTTTTTTCACCCGTCGAGCTAATGAATGTTTGGAGAGCTCTTGTAATACTTTCATTCAATGCCAAATTACTACTTTACCTCCAAAGATATTAAATTGATTTTTGGAGTGAGTAATGAATAGGTCCTCCTGGAGCAGCATGCCAAAATTCAGCCTAATCTGATAATCCCTTCATACTGCATGTACTGGTTGCTATGGCCATTCGAATACCCAGTTTTACTTGGGCGCACACAGAGAGCGAAGGTTTAGCACTCTTTTGTTCCGAACTTAAATGGCCATTTTCTCTGAATAGGAGTTATTGATTGCTGGTTACATACTGATTCTAAATGTGATATTTAAAGGTGTTATCATTGAGTAAACTAGGCAAGTGATATACCATTGGAAAGCTGAGAATCTCTACTTTCAGAAAATGTATAAAACAAAAAAAATAATTTTGGCGACTTATTGTAGGTTTTGAGGCGTCGGGTCACATATATAAACACATGTATGTATACACATACACTATGGAAGAGTTTGTGTATAAAGAAATAAATGTAGTATATTTTGGAAAATATTCAGTTATGCTCCCAATTTCCCCATTTTTTTTTGTTTTTGTTTCTACCATTTAACTTTTTCTATAGTTTGTTATACATTTAAAGGAATAAACATCAACTTTAGTCTCAAAGCAGTTTTTACGTTTTTAGTATATAAATTTGAAATGTATTTTTCATATGCCAGGATATAAGGAGGGACGAGCAGATTTCGTCTGTACCTTATTGCCAGGTCACGAAGGAAATAAAGTTCTCCATTAAACCAGAAGCAGGTGACCTAAAGATCTGGTTTGACGACGGGTCGAAAAGAGTCAATGCAATGGTGATTATTCCTGGGGAGCGCTTCATCGAGCGTGTTGTCAGTGATTTTTACCGATAACTGTTATAAGCTACTGAAATCCTTGCATCTGATTGGCTGAAAGCAAAATTGTCGCTAAAAAATCACTGACACATCACTTGATGAAACGCTCCCCTATATATATGTTCAAACGTTTTTTTCGCGTAATGGTAGAAGATTAGTAATAAGAAATATACTGTCAATAAGGTATATTCTCTTGGCATAATAACATCACAGTAATGATATAAGTTCTAAAACTTTTTCAGTATCACAGCACACAATTACATGAGCATGTCGAACTTTAAAAAATTGACCCAAATCTCTTGGTTCAAGAAGTAAACTTTTTCTCCAGCAAAACCTTTTAAAAATTATATTTCTACTTTTTTGGAATGAATTTAATAGTTTATCTAGTATTCTGCGCATTGAAGGCTTTAGGATGAATTGCAGTTGCAAAGTCACAAATTATTTGTTAGCACAATTACGAAACCACTGGAAGAGCTATGAAGGGAATATGTAAACGTGGAGTCGAATTTTATAAAGTTATTTAAGTAGTTTATCACTATGAATTCAAAATTATATAACAAGCCCTCCAAGTATATGAAACACTGCATACGTATTAACGCACACTCACACACACGCACACACGAACACACGCACACAATGTATATGTGATCATGGCGGGGTTTTGTTTTTTAATTTTATTTTTATTTCCCTGGAACATCGAACTATTAAAGATGCCTATCGAAAGTCTACTACATGGAAAGTGCAGCCCACTGAACTTCAAGCTTCAGTACTCTCCGGAAAAGACTGGAAAGAAGAATGTCCATCTCGCCATACTACAAGGCTCATCGACGCGTGCAGAAAGAGAGTACACCATCTCAATAGAAGGTAGGCCTGTAGTATGAGTAGTAGGTTAGTTTGACTGTTTTACTTTATCTTCTGTTATCTAGTTATCTCAAGGATTCTAAGGCCCGAATTCACAAAGGAGGTTTAAACCTAAACCATGGTTTAAACCTCTGTAAGCGTACTGAAATAGGCGTAAATAAGCGCACATTGCCCATGCGCGCGCTCAAAGAATTGGATCGGATTCCATGCGCACGTACGCTTAAAAACCCCAGTAGGGGGTTCAAACCATGGTTTAAACCAAACCTCCTTCGTGAATCCGGCCTAAACGTTTTTTAGTGTGGTAGGGAGGGGGAAATAAAGCATATTTATGTTTTTCTGCACAATAAGAGTTTAAACTTCTGGAATAAAGCACACACTAATAATCATGTCTTCAAGAATATTACACGGAGGTTGATGAGGTTATCATAAAGTGAATTCATCTTTCCATGAAAAATAATTGAATTATGGTAAAACATTCTTCATTTCATTGAAGAACAATATTTCAGTCCTAAAGTTTGTTTTATTCCAATTGTTGCAGCTGAACCGGATTATAGAGTCGATCGTACGGAATCGTCACAGTAAGTAAACGAATATGATGAATGTATCGCCCATTCTTGTAACACATTTATTATGTTTTATTATGAAGCATTTTAGTAATGGCAGTTTAAACATTGTCATAAATAATGATGTAGATTCTAAAAAAATTCCTAATAACATAATTGATTGAGAACAGATAAGTGACCACACTTTTATTTTCCTCATGGCTTAACCGATCATTAGAAAGTGCTTATGCTCGGCCTCTACAATTTTTAAAGGCAAACATCTTAATCGCCTAAATCTAATTAGTTGTGAAATGAAAAGGATCTGGCTTGACAGGCTTTTATAGAAGAAACCCAACAACACTCTTTCAGCTTGAAATCTAATATTGTTCGTATTCTTTATTTCCTCATTTTCCATTTTCAATCTTCAATCATCACAAAGGCTGGTACATTAAAGATGATGAAGCAGTGATTTATATGTCGTCTGTTTGGAACCAGAAAGGCGTTAACTAATATGAGCTAAGGCCCTCCTCGCTCCAAACTCCAAACAGACGATGTGCTGTATTACATACTTTGTTTTCCAATTATAGTTGAAAATGATTTATCTTTCTTGCAGGCGATTGCAGTATGTATCCGACGGACTTCTAGAGATCGTGACAGATGTTCTCCATACACCAAAGGATGTAAAATCTCTTGGCTACAAGCTTGGCTTCTCTTCTACAGCTTTAGAGAAATACCTCAATCGAGACGACGTGTCGCTTGACAGTGTCTCAAGATCAGGCTTTAGTGAGATGCTCCGTGACTGGAGACGGCGGGTTCGACCTAGTGAGCAGGTAGAGGAACTTCATGAGGCATTGAAAAATGCTGGGTTAGGCCATGCAGCAGATGTCGTCTTGCAAGAACGTAAGAATTTTATCCTATAACTTCAGGCTTTGTTTATTTGTCTTTCAAATCATTGTACATGTACAATTGTGAAATAACAAAACATGAAGTTTATATAGTGTAGGCACCACAAATGAAAAATGCAAAATTCTGATACTGTAAATAGTTGAAAAGAAAGACGAGGAGACCTTGGTGAAAGCAATGCTTGTAAAAATAATGCCCCTCATGGCATGTTAGTAACTATTTCCAATTAACACGGAAAAAATAGATGCAATAAGTGCATCTGACAGTGAGATGTATTTACTAAAGGTATTACGGGGGAAACAAGATCACTTACTGGTATAAGCCAGGATACAAGTAAGTGAAAGAGGTGAAGATGGAAAGACACAAAAGACAATGTGGCACAGTTCGACATGAAAAAAGAAAGGTCAGGACAGAGGACGGGATGATTAAGTATGAGCTTAAATTAGTGAGAATATTCCATATTCGTAATTACACACAACTATCGTTTGACTCATGGTTGTACGAATGTATTATACCGTAATGAATGGTCTATCATTTAAAATAAGAATGTATCTTTTTTATTCCTTGGGAATATGTTGATTATGAAAGATCTTACTTAATAAGTTGCCTATATTGTAATTTCCCGTCAGTCATATTTCTTCTTTTCTTTTGTCACCCTTTCCTTTTTTGTAAAATGTTAGTAAGCAGCACCTCCAAGAGGAAGATTGCACAAATCACACAAGCATTCGAGGCAAAGGAGTAGGGTTTCTTTTGGAGTGATCATCAGCAACCTAATCGTGAAATAACATATACAACAACTTTGGCTACTGTAATCTCGTGGAAATAAATGCAATGTGACAGGGATAGAGAAAATAATGATTGCGTAGCTTAAATTCAAACTTCACCAGAGCTTTCCTCCCTTTTCGGAATGTTTGCAAAGGTTGAAGAAATATCTCCACCGGGGATCGAACCCGGATCACTGGCTTAGAACGCCAATGTCGTAACCACTAGACCACGGAGACGTCCAGTGACTTCGGCGACACCAGATTCAATTCATCGACAAATCTTCAACCTTATTTATCAATTCCTTTGTCGGGGGCAGGTGATTTTTTAACAATGACAAGCCGTATTCCTCAGCTGGATCCAAGCGAATGCTTTGAGATACCTGTACATGTTAGAATAATTATATACAAGTGTAAGGAAATAACATATAGAATTGCTTTGCCAACTCCTGAGGATATAATATATTTTAGATACTTAAAGAGCACGTGTTTATCATTCATAGTAAATATAACGCTAAAATTTGAATTATATATATTTATATATAGTATTCGTATAATTCAAATTACATGAATAATTCACGCAAAATAGATATTCTCCTGTGCCTTGACTGTCCTTAAGTTATAAACACACAAATCCATTCTAAAATTCATTCTTTCGTTATGTTGTAAAACGCCTTGAGCATTTAATCAAAATGGATAATGACACTATAGAAATCTTATGCATTATGATTTTATTATTAAATCCAAAAATTGTATCTGCAAACAATTTTCAACATATTTGTATGGAAAGGTGGTTAACGGTAGTTTCATTTGTAGGGCTGCATGACGTGTAAATATTTGAAATATTTTTATCAGTCAATATAAGTTATAATCCATTGATGAATAAAGCATACATTGTGTATCACTTCCGATATGAGCAACCGTTTAAGTATCATAAATGAGTGTTCATTAGGGATATTGTGATACAACATATAAAATTCGTGTTTTCATTTGTAGATATGCTGATTATTTTTTGCAGCGCAATGATAACATGAGATTTTTTCGTCACATAAGTGTAGAGATTTAATCGCCACAGCATCAAGTGGGTGTTATTTTTGCATTCTGTAAATTATTAAAGTAACAGGTGATTTAAATTACATACGTGTGCACATATTGTGGAAAAATAAACCCTTAGAAAGTGGTATGAATGACAAAATTAGATTATTATTTGCTTGGAAGATACGTATAAAACAGTAAATGTATATGGGATTTTATATCTACATATTTATGTATTTCGGCTTTGTTCCTATGATATACCAAGGTCAAATAGTTAAACTGGTTATACTGGTTTTCACTGGTCTAAGTGATTGGACTTGTAGGAATTGGACTTGTAGGAATGTACATGTATACATGGATAATGAGTCGGAAGCGATTGATTCTAATTACATTTTGCTGTGACTCATAATGCTTTAAACATGATACATGAAATACAGTGTCAAGCATTCTAAAAGACGCTTTCCTAGAAGTGATGTTGGAATATCTATGAAATATCTGCCCAGAAATCATTTTATATACTTATACTTTACGTTTTGTACACTACATTCAAACAGCATTGTTTTTAACAGACAATTATTTTGATCTTTTCGTTTGGTAGTAAATTTCAGCTTTGTTGCTATGATAGATATACATGTATGTATGATAATGAGTTGGAAGTGATCGATTCTATGTGATTTTGCTGTAATTATTTTAAACATGCGACATTAAATACAGCGTGAAGCATTCTAAAAGATGCTTTGAGAGTGATGTTGGGAACATCTATGAAATATCTGCCCAGAAATCATTCTATATAGTTATGCTAGGGGTGGATCCAGGATTATGTACAACTGTTTGCATGCACCTCGCTTCAGATGGTCAAATAAGATGTAACTTTTATTGCAGTGTTACTATCATTACTCACATGCCATTACTTATTGAAGTTATGGTACGTCATCACATCACCACCATCACATATCAAAACTAATCTTGCATAGCCTAATTTCATAGCTTTGCGTTTAATTGAATAGTGGATTTTTATGAAGACATTTGGTACAAGAATTGCCCACATATATGTTATTTCCAAAGTATGTGTATAAATTTTACGTTATTTTTGATGCCGTAATACTACACTGCGTCTTACATTTATCATTTATCGATATATGGATATTTTCATGAATGTTCACTACACTAAATTTGTAAATATAAAGGCACATTCATTTGTGCAACGGTTTGTCAACCATTTGAAGTGAAAAAAATGGTTGACGAAATTCAATGAAAAGTCCTTCGTCATTGTATATTTGATGTATATCTAGTGCTGTGAGTTAGAGATAAAAGCGGAAAATTTGTAATATTTTTTGCAGTACCCGGACCAGACCGGAAACCAGAAAAGGGTGAATATCAAGTGATATCTATAACCTACAAGTGGCGATTTCTAAATATTTTTTATTCAATTGTAGACAGTCTACCACAATTTGCGTGGTTAGGATTAAATCGTTTGATCTCTGTTTCGTTAGCGGTTCATATTTCCTTAAGATGACCCTCCGACATTATTTTTAATAATTATTATTATTTAATCATTATTAGTTAAGTAAAGAATTAATTCGTGAATTTAATCGTTTCACCTCGATCTGTTTCATATCAAACGGATGCATCGTTCATCCTTTTGATATGCAGTTGCTTTATTGAAATGTGTAAACATTTCACATATTATACTATTCATGAAAATCAGTTACATGTATAAATCTTGTTACATAAAATAATAGAATACCACTGTACAGTGACATTATATATTAACTCCATTATATCAAATCAGTTACGTTTGTATTTTTTTTTAAATAAGGCATCTTATTCAATGCTCTTGTCAAATCACAACAGTATTGAAAAGAAAGAAAACGCCGAAGCGAACATATTTGTAATGCATGGAAGTGTACATATAATAATATGCATATGCCTAATTAAATTTGTATTCATATAGGGTCTGGCTTGTATATTGATATTTGTGTAAATGATTTCACGCAGTGTTGCGACACATGTACATGTCTAAAGCTGTATTGTAGCTATCAACATTATTTACATATCAACTATATTAATAAGCATGAACGTAATGGTAGAAACACTTTAGAAGTAGGCATATTTTGTCAATTGTGTTCCACAAGTGAATACATTCGATATGATTATTGACTAATGGTCCGTTCTTGTAAACTTACCACATAAATTACAACTTTCATCATTTTATGTGTACAGTCAGTAATTACATTTTATGACTTAGACGGAATCGCTCAATAGCGATTTGATTTTGAGAACATGTATGAAATATCTGCCCAGAAATCATTCTATATAGTTATGCTAGGGGTGGATCCAGGATTATGTACAACTGTTGGCATGCACCTCGCTTCAGATGGTCAAATAAGATGTAACTTTATTGCAGTGTTACTATCATTACTCACATGCCATTACTTATTGAAGTTATGGTACGTAATCACCACCATCACATATTAAAACTAATCTTGCATAGCCTAATTTCATAGCTTTGCGTTTAATGGAATAGTGGATATATATGAAGACATTTGATACAAGAATTGCCCACGTATATTTTATTTCCAAAGTACGTGTATACATTTTACGTTATTTTTAATGCCGTAATACTACACTGCGTCTTACATTTATCATTTATAGATATATGGATATTTTCATGATTATTCACTACAATAAATTTGTAAATATAAAGGCACATTCATTTGTGCAACGGTTTGTCAACCATTTGAAGTGAAAAAAAAAATGGTTGACGAAATTCAATGTATATGTAATTCAACGTCATTGTATATTTCATGTATCTAGTGCTGTGAGTTACGAGGGAAAAAGCTTGGAGCGAATTTTTTTTTCCAGTACCCAGGCCTCGATTTACATAATACATCTTATTCAACGATATTGTCAAATCACAGAACTATTGCAAATAAAGATGCCGAAGTGATTATATGTAATGCATGGAAGTGCACATATAATAATATGCATAGGCTTAATTAAATGTGTAGGGTCTGGCTTGTATATTGATATTTGTGTAAATGATTTCACGCAGTGTTGCGACATAATTATGTACATGTATAATGCTGTATTGTAGCTATCAACATTATTTACACATCAACTATATTAATAAGCATGAACGTAATGGTAGAAACATCTTAGAAGTAGGCATAAAGTGAATATATATTCCATATGATTATTGACTAATGGTCCATTCTTGTAAACTTACCATACAACAACTTTCATCATTTTATGTGGACAGTCAGTAAGGACATTTTATGACTTAGACCGATCGCCCAATAGCAGTTTCTTCGTTCTGATTTTTCCCCAGTATCTTTTGTTGTCTTACGTAATGACGCCAAGCAATTTATATTCATGTTTCATATGCAAAACGTTGCCATAATGATATATTTAGATGCAGTACTCTTTGATATGTATTTGCTATTTTTATGTAAATAATAGATGTAAATTCATTACCAAACGGCTTTATAGAAGGCATGAAGTTTTATGATTTGGAATAATTATGTACAATTCCCACATAGAAATAGGCATATTTCGTCAGTTTTGTTCCAAAAGTGAATATATTCGATATGGTTATTGACTATGTATTGACTACATTAGGTTTTCTCACTGCTGATATTTCCTACATGCCAAAAGTAAGTGCACATAAGCTGATAACACTATTGAATATTTGTATTAAATTGCTATGTTTTTTTTTCTTCCTTGAAAAGTGTTTCAGTTGTGATCCCACCAAAATCATGTACATTTTTTCAATTAAGTTAATTTTAAAGAAAGAAAAGAGTTTCAAAAGTGTTACTCCTGTAAATAATGTATTTCGCCAATTCCTTGAATTAATTTGTGAATGTAATCGTTTCACCTCGATCTGTTTCTTATTGAAAGGATGGATCATTCATCATTTTGATATGAAGTTGCTTTATTGAAATGTGTAAACATTTGACATACTATAGTATTCATGAAAATCAGTTACATGTATATATCTTGTTACATAAAATAATAGAATACCACAGCGACATTATATATTAATTCCATTATACCAAATCAATTTTGTAAACTTACCACATAAATGACAACTTTCATCATTTTATGTGTACAGTCAGTAATGACATTTTATGACTTAGACGGAATCACCCAATAGCAGTTTCTTCGTTCTGATTTTTTCCCAAGTGTCTTTCGTTGTCTTACGTAATGACGCCAAGCATTTTATATTCATGTTTCATACGCAAAACGTTACCATAATGATATATTCAGATGCAGTACTTTTTCACATGTATTTGCTATTTTTATGTAAATAATAGATTTAAATTCATTACCAAACGGCTTTAGACGGCATGAAGTTTTATAAATAGGAATATGTACTATTCCCACATAGAAGTAGTCATATTTCGTCAATTGTGTTCCAAAAGTGAATACATTCGATATGATTATTGACATACGCTGTATGTTTTTGCTATTTTAATGTAAATAATAGATGTAAATTCATTAACACACGGCTTAAATAAGAAGGCATGAAATTTGATGAATAGTAATGTGTACTATTCCCACATAGTACTACAATAGGTTTTCTGCTGATATTTCATACATGCACAAAGTAAGTGCACATAAGATGATAACACTAATGCATATTTGCATACATTTTTCAATTAAGTTAAGTTTAAAGAAAGAAAAGCGTTTCAGGTGTGTTACTCGTGTAAATAATGTATTTCGCCAATTCTTTGGATATACACTATACATGGATATCAAGGCATAGACGAAGATATCGCTTTGTATACTACACAATACACTGAAACAACATTGTTTTTAACAGAAAATATTTTGATGTTTTAGTTTGGTAGTAAATAAAAAAAAGGTAAATACATACAATATGCCCACATTGCTTAAATCCGAGCATCTACATGGAGTGTAATGTGCATTCACTAATTATCTAAGATCACACTACTTTTTTCTTGCTAAAATAATTTTCATTCGCACATAGAACTTGCCGTTCTCATTATCCAGCACGTTAGATCTTTATATAATATTAGTACAGTAAATATTTGTATTATTTTTATTACGACTTTATGATGTGTGAAGAATCGTTTCTGTTGGTTTTTAAAAATATTTGTTTTAGGCTATCAAAATACATGTTTATCAGGAGACAATAAGAGTTCACATTTGTATTAGCCCTTTACACAGAGTATCACTTGTGCTGCTACAAGTGAGATGATGACGACAGTACACGTTTGTGTTTTGTTAAGAGTTAAATATGAGTGAAGGAAAAAAAAGTGGAAGTTTGGTTGCTACAATAACCATTATGAACATGCATAGGCCTATGTTTTTACCAGGCTATGTTGAGGTGTGTATACATCAATTCAGTTGTGCTGCTATATTAGTTCTGTAGTGATAACCGTAGTGTATACTTATTTTGTGCCAAGGTTGTATGGAAAGCGTATCAGATATTGCTACAATAATCAGATATATAAAATAATAACTACAGTATCATGTGTTATTGTAAGGTTTTTATCATGTATTGCATAATGATTGTGTGTTATGAGGTTTGGGAATCTTTCAAATGAATAGGCATTCAATTGATCCAATCTTACTGAAAATTGCATGAAGTGCAAAATACTCCACCCCCCCCCCCCCCCCCCCCTCTTACACTCGCCTCTGGTGTTATGGTACTTTGCTGATATCGAAGAGTTATTTCTATAAAGCCGAATTCCCAAGATACAAGAGAGAACATTCTAAGAGAGAGACTGCTTCTATCACACCTTCATCTTCTACCAGCTCGCAGGGTGGATTAAAGACATCACATCGACAAGTAACTTCTCAAAAAATATATTAATTTAATTGTAGTATTGGGAAATATCTAAAGAATATGTTTTCTGCTAATTTCTTTAAAATTAAATCTATCTATGATCAGATATTACATGGATATCCATTAGTTGAATTCTGTTTAAAGGAGAATTAACCCCTGAGTACAAATTTACTTGTATTGAAAGATGTAATATATTCCTACTTATTGGCCTAAATCATTTTCTAATAAGATATCAGAAAAGGGTATAAATAAAGATATTCCAACACCCGGTATCGTCTCCTACTCATTTACATGGGGGCTGCCATTTTCTTGCTGATTTGGATTTGTACATGAACCATTGAGAAATGTTCCGGTCAGGAAGATATTTTGCATCCAAGACCTAAATTGATTTTCTTCATTACCTAAAATCCCATATGTGACGAAAAATATAAAGTGGGTGTTTACATGATTTATAAAAATTAAATCTTTATAATGATACTTTTAAATTGTCTGGTTTTGCTTAACAAAAATCTATTTTCTTGGGTTTGCCAAACAGAGCAGAACATAATATATGCAGCATGCATTCTGACTTTTCAAGTCCCATTATCCGAAAGCAGGTGAATGCATAGTTTGCCGCTATAGATGCTCAGGGAAGAAGCATCCATAAAATTTGAATTAATTTGCTCCGTCCATTGCGTCACAGTATCTAGAAAATAGATTTATATTAAGCGAATATCGATTTTCAACAGAAATATATAAGGAAATCTTCAGTTTAAAAATAAATTGACATATCTATTCTATATTTTTAATCTCAAATGGGTTTTTAATTTTGAAAAAGGCAATTGGGCACTTGGATTAAGAAAATCTTCTTGTACACATAAAAAAAATGGCAGCCCCCATGTATTGCTAGCAGACGATACATATTGCTAGCAGATGATAAATTTTGCTCAGAAAATCTTGATTCGTATCGATCTCGTATATTTTGACGCGAAGCCGTATAGTCTAACAAGTAGGAATAAATAACACCTTTTGAACACTATCGTCTTTATTGTTTGAGGTTAATTCTCCTTTAATTTCTTTTAAGGTTTTACTATCTTTTCGTCGCAGCTAGGGGCTGAATTCAGAAAGATTTACATTGATAAAAGCATAATTAAAATGTAATTCATAATTTATGTTTACACGTAGTACATAGCATCTATGCTATGTTAGCATCGATGCTTTGTAAGTCTCGAAACTATTTCCATTGCGTTCATACAGGCCATTATCGAGTTGCTTCTATCACCCATTCGTGACTATTCATCGCTCACTTGCTGCCAAAACAATTACTGCGCCACACACGGTGAGCCGAGTATAATTGGTATTGAAGTTTGTGCACAGGGGTCATATCATGCGAAGTTAAGTTGCGAGTGAAGATAGCAGCGAGTGAAGCAGCGATTGCGTTCACATTACAAATAGTCACAGGCGCGGTGGGTGGTCTACCGCAAAGCATCGATGCTTTGTCGCTGGATCCTGAGATTTACTACTGCCAAATTCGCTGCCAGAATAATTTCAAAACCTAGCTCCAACTCGCTTCTATCTCGTGACTATCTGCGTTCAGACAGCGTTTGGTCTTAAAACTATCTGGCCATGACCAAAATAGTCTCTAAACCTAGATAGCATCGATGCTGTCGCTCTACGTGTGAACGTACCTTTAATAATGTATTTTAAATGCATGACATGAATGTGATGAATGAATTCATTTAGGTCACCATCGTGCATAAACAATATTTATAGATCTGACATAATGTAATAATAATGTGGTTGTTACCTGATATGTAAATTGACTGAATTGCACATAAAGATATTGAAATAATCAAAAAAATTATGAGATATCTAAGTTTCCCAGAAATATGGAAATTGTGAATTTATAAAAATGAGGATTACATATGAAAATTTGAAATGTACAACCTTCCAGATTAAACCATTTGAAATGTTGAATAGTTATATAAGCAGTTAATTCATAATGGTGAGCCGTCATCTTGGGTGGTATATCATAATTTTATTGAATTAAAAAGCATAGCATTATCTGCATCATCTCAACTCGTTTTCAACTTGTCATGTTTTACCCAGTAATGATCCCCAAATAAATTGTTTTGAGTGCTTTGAATGATTCGAAGGGAATGGCAGGAAACTTACACTTCACCGGTATGGAACCCCTTATCCCCTTTTTTCCCTCCCCTCTATCTCCTTTCTCTCTATCTCTTTCCCTCTCCCCCTCTTGCTCGCTCACGGTCACTTGCCCTCTTCTCTCTCTCTCTGTCATCTCATTCTCTCATACTCTGTGCAGCTACCTTTGTAATCCTCATATTATTATGAAGTCATAACCCCGTATGTTATGTTGTTTAATCATCACCTGTATGACAGAAAGACACGTTTAAGATCAGGAAAGAGGGAGGAAGATGGAGAGAGAGAGAGGGGGGGGGGGGTAGGAAGAGAGATCAAAGAGAAGTGCTATTTTGGGATGCCATGCGCTACAGGGCTATACTCGTGTACGAATATAACCCGACTCTTGATATAAAGTAAGTAAGGAATGTCATATTAAGTGACATATTGTGCGTATTCGATATTAGACATTATATTGTTGACGATCAACCATGTGATATAATGTTAACACATCATGCAGAAATTGAAATGCAGCTTTTGCTTTCCTGTCCATTAATTCATATCAATGATATCATTCAAATGATATTTATCGAGATGGTACGAGAAAAGTATTTCACATAGTTTTGAAAAGGCGATCCCCTGGGATATATTAACCAAATACTTGTCGTATACTGAGGGGAGTTACTTAAAGCATCTTTATAGCGAATAGTATGTAGAACGTTCATATTCCTCAGTCTACAAATTTCACAAATTTTATATCAAAATACATATACGAATACCATTACTCGCATTACATATACCAATACATATATACCAATACCGATACCGATACACAGAGAAAACGTCTGGTTAAAAAATGCCCGCCTATATTATTTTCCGTGTATAATTAGTTCACCGGGAATTTGGTAATTTGATTAGAGGAGGTGCGCTTGAAATAAACAGACAACGGGGTAGATTTTTTTTTTACCTCTTCAGAGGTCATTTATTCAATATAATCCACACTACATTATTAAAATACATATAAATATACATTCACTTTTCAACGAAAAATCTCCAAAGGAAGAAAGAAAAATAACAATCGGTTATAATCACGGAATAAATTGTCGAATAGCATTTGATATATCATCTGAAATGTTATCTTAATGTAATTCGTTTTTAAAAGCATGCCATATTGTAAAACTATTATAAGTTTTCCCCTGAAAGTAGTTCAACATATACATTTTATATATTGCATATTGTGCGTATATAATGACTGTATTTATATCTTTAGCATTTAAAAATTTAAAATCTAAACCAACAATCAAGTGTTTTTTCATTCAATATAAGTGTTTGTATGAAGTCATAACGAATAAATGCATCGATACGTTTCCAGAATAAATATTACCAGACTTAAGTTAGCTACCGGTTAACCCGAAACTATGGTAAAGTTTAACACTTTTGTGTTAAAGTTTTACAAGCAGTTTTTTCAGTGTACTCATACCAATACCAATAAAAATACCAATACTCATACTTATACCAAAATGACCAATCCCAATAATCATACGTATACCAGTACAAGTACCTACTAATACCTATACCAATACTAATACCAGTACCTAACTCATACCAATAACAATAACAATATCAATATCAATACACATAACCATACCATTACCAAGTACCTCACTAAATACCTATACCAATAGCAATAGCTTTCTTGTTTCTTGTTTCTCTTTTCAGTGCTTTTGCCACACTTTCGATTACCTTGTCACTAACTGCTTGAGGGGGCCCTTCGGCTATAATCATATGACAACACAATAGGCCTATTAAATGTCAATCACATCTTATTGAAATTATTGTTATTGCTCCCAATGCATGTACTAATATCTAACTGCTGAAGTAAATGGGTACTGGTAGGAATTTAGCGCCTTCATTAGGGCATTTCCACTATTGATAAATATGTTATATGCGCCATACAAGAACTGAGTACTATTCTTATTACTCCTATTGTCGATGCCGTCACAATAATATATCTTTAAAATTTCCAGTAAAAACACAAATTATAATTTGCAGCCGATATCAATCGCAACTCTTTACTAAAGATACAGGACTTACGATTGATTTGTAGTTGTGATCGATTCGAATCAATCGGAACTCTTTATAAGACGGTGCCCTGGAGCCGTGGCAGATTTATTTATTTTGTTTGTTTGTTTGTTCGTTGTTTTGTGCCCCCTTTTTTAGGACCCGTGCCCCCTTTTTTAGGACTAAAACCCCTTTTTTATGTTTGCCTCCACCCCACCCCCACTGAGCGACTTTTGGAGGGCTGGCGAAAAAACATTTTTTTGTCGCCAGCCCCCCCCCCCCCCCCCCCCCCCCCCCCCCAGCAAACACCGAAAGGTAAACTGCGTGGCTGAGTCGTTATTGTAGATTAGATTAAAATTGTTTTTACAACCCCCTCCCGCGCAAAAAAAGTGATCAGTAATGTTATGAGAATACGATTAAGAGGAGAATACAAGAAATACATGTAACTCCAGACAGTGGCAGATCCAGGGGGGAGGGGGGGGGGGCGCATTTCCTGCCCGTTCCCCCACCCCTCTTTTGGGCGGAAATATGCATTGTGCCCCCTCCACCCCCTTTTAGAACGATTTCTTTTTCTTTTTTTTTTTGCTTGTAGAATTATGTAGGGAAACTGCACCCCATAACCCCCCCCCCCCCCCGAGCGAATTTTCGAGAGCTGGCAAGACCCAAATATACGGTTTACCTTTCAAAAGTTGACAAACCTGCATTTGTATGCCCCCCCCCCTTATACAAAATCCTGGATCCGCCCCTGATTCCAGAGAATGTTCTCTCGTTGTACGACAACTCACAAGGACCTACTCTTACAGCATACCTTCAATTGACGTAGTGAACGAATGGTTTCCAAGCGATTCTTCTTGATTTATAAGGAACCCAACCTTCTTTTTTCCTCTTTCTCCTGCCATAAAATGAAGCTCAAAATCCACGGAAATACATCCCATTTGAAGACTACGGATGGGGATCTAAACAAAATGTCAATAAAAATCAAAACATTACATCATTTCTTTATTTTCATAACTTGTGAAAAATTCACATTTATTTATGGGTTTCATGAGTTTTTTCTGTTTTAAATCAATTCTATGCTTCAAATATGAAGAACTTGTTAACATAATACTCGTATACCATACCATGTCCATGGTCCCTTTCCGGACTCTGCAGGTCATACGATTCTTACCGCACGAATAATATACACTGCACACTGATTCACATAATTTTATTAGTACTTCCAGGTTATGTTACATTTGTGTGGACTACATGATATTACATAATAAATTGTGTTTATACTTTAATCATTATGTTATTATTCTATTGTAGATCATAGAAAACTTTTTTTTCTAAAAAATGTATCTCCCAAGTATCTCCCAAGATACATGAATGGACAATGCCAGACGTTTTAAGTGGTGAGGGGTGCCTGCCAGACGCCCCAAAAGGGGGTCCGAAAATTGAGCTAGATCAGCTGGAAACGAAACCCTTAGAAACCTATATCAAAAGATTCGCCATAGTCCCAAGATACATGAATGGACAATGCCAGACGTTTTAGGTGGTGGGGAGTGCTTGCCAGACGCCCCTAAACTTTTTCAACTCTCAATATTGAGCTAGATCAGCTGGAAAGGAAACCCTAAGAAACCTTTATCAAAAGATGCGCCATAGTCCGAAGATTCAGCAAATGACCACTGCCAAACGATTTAAGTGGCGGAGAGTGTTTGCCAGACGGTAATGGTAATCCGTCCATCATTATTGAGCTAGATCAGCTGAAAGAAACCTTATGGAACCTGTGGGAAATTGCTCACCAGAGTCCAAAGATGCGCAAATGACCAATACTAGACCATTTAAGTGGTGGAGAGTGACTGTTAGACGTTATTATACAACCCCTATATGTTGTGCAGACTTACATAGATACTGCCAGGAATCATCATGATTATATATTGTGGGATCTATCTACTCCTATATTTAGTACATTTTAACATTGAAAATTATGGGTTCTTGAGATTGTTCATTTAGTTTGTTATATAATTTAATTAATTCTGAATTGGTAAAACCGTATTAGTACTGACGTTATAATTTCATATGTTTATTGCCAGCTCCAGCAACTGCATGTTTTATTACTTGTTCTATTACTGATCTAAGTTGTAAACTATAAGATTCATTCAAAAATGTTCACACCATTTTTTTTTTCAAAAAGCGCTAGTGCAAGCTTTAGTCAAATTTTTGCCGATTTAATGATTTCCCCATAATTTATACAGACGATAATAAACCATTTCATTGAAACTTCATCCTATTTAGAATCATATTCCGCTCATTTTTGATACCAACCAAATGTATGTACCTCACTGAAGACTCTCTAAGAAAAAGCTCAGGTTCTCTACAATCATTTTAAAAATGATAAATGTTTAATTGGCCAGACCTATTGAAACGTATTAAAATCGTATCCTGGTTATCGTTTGATATTACAAACTGCTGTTAAGATCCAGAGATTTTTTTAAAAGATCACAATATCCTGATACATGTATTTTAACAATGATATCTAATGACTACTTTGCAAATAGCTGTGCCTTTCAAATTACATAGTCTACACAGAGGCTTTGTTATCAATACTTAATTCCTGATAAATCAGATTTCACTTTTATCCACAAACATAAATGTGTGTAACATTGATGCCAGTAATTTCCAATCCTCAATATTTATATCAAATATGTAGCCTTCTTAAGTTCAAGGTTCAAATCACAGGGTCTAAACCTTTCCATCCCATTACGTTGGGGTCAAGACTGTGGATTTTATAAAAAGAAATCACCCTTTTTCAGAGTTTTAGCCTGTATTATTCATAACTCTGTTAAATACATGTCAAGTTATTCATTATATTCATAGAAATACATCATCTCATCATATTTCATTCAACATGTTCAACATAATATGATGTTAGACAGATAATATTAGTTAGAAAGAATCGGAACGTCGCTCGGCCCAATTAGAAACCTAGTGACATATTCGGATACACACATAAAGGTACAAAAAGGGTAATAAAGAATAATGTCACACCTGATCTCTGTTTATTTTGGTGAATTAGATTTGCCACCGATACCATAATTCATTATGTATGTATATTATCTCACTCATATTTAAGCTGAATTCTTCACGTTCAGAGCAATCTCCGTATAAAAAAAATACATTTGATTTGATTTGATTTGATGTTCATTTCTATTTCCATGTACATCATCACAAATTTGCAATCTTCATGTATGGTCACATAAAATCATAATTATATAGAAAAAGGGGTCGTCATAAGCACAGTTCAGGTGGAACATAGGGTCTGTAAATACCAATAACCTTCATAAAACTCCTGAATACTGATTCTTATATTGCAAGGTACAAGGATACGTGCTGAAAAAAACACCTGTAGGTATATTTCTATGCATAATTACGAATGTTGCAGATACAGGCATTAATAATATGTAGACTGTCTTGTAATAAGTAGGAAACAATTAAGGTTAGTCTGTAAATATTTTATGTCATTTTGAAGTAAATATACAACATTCGCATATTTACAGACAAACAATTGATTAATAATATTGTATATCGCTAGCAATACATGAAAGAAGATAATCTTTTAAGCGTTCTTTTTTTTAATACACTTTGTTGGGCTTAAATATAAAATATATAGGTAGTGAATTCCAAATATCGGGTCCAGTGTGTCATATAGATCTATGGGCCTGCCTTGACGGCTGTTTTGGGATAATTATTGTTCAAATGCATATTAATAGAAATTCAGGTAGGGTATTTATGTAGGACGAGTAATTGCATAAAGGCTGCCACGGTAACTGAAGTTATGTAAACATATATCCACTGTTTCAAACAATGCGGAATATCATTCTGAATATTATCTCCAAGTTTCAATGCATCATGATAAAGAATTAAAAAGTAACAGCCTAAAAGGAAAAGGTTCAAGTGATCAATGTGCTAACAAATATTCAAAAATCTAAAAAACCGAGGTTTTATGGTACTTTGCAGGGCACTCTGCTCATAAGCAACGAAGATGTCCATTATCAAAATGGTGTTTACATGCATCAAAGATATGTACAATATAAATTCACTGTCTGAATATTGTTTGAAACCCATATCAAACCTTAAATATACAGGATCTCTGTTAAGCCCGCTCCCGTTTATTTTATGTACACTAACGATCTACAAAACTCATCTGCAGTCTTGTCACAATCCTCTTTGCCGATGACTCCAATATTTTTTGCTCTCACCATAACCCTATTACACTTCTGAACATTGTAAACACTGAATTAATTTGGGCTTTTGACTGGATGAAAGCTAACAAATAATTGTCGCTCATCATAAAATAAACAAATTTCTTGCCATTTAGTAATTCTATATCATTTTTTTTTGGTGTTTATATAAACAGTAAGTCGCGGAAAGTTCAAATTTATTGTTGATGTAATTTGTAAACTCATGTAATTCAGGTGTATATTGAACAAGGTCTTATATCTTAATTATTGTCCTTGCATAAGGAAATAGCTCCACAACCCACATGGACAAAATGTAAGAATTCTGCAAAGGTTGGAGAGTAGCTAAAGTACTCATCATACTTCTACACCTTCATCATTTTTCATGGAATGGTATCTAACAAAGAAAATAAAAATAAAGAAAAAACATTCACTGAAGAGAAGAGAATTCACATGTTATGGTAAAACAGGAGTGTGAATACCTGGTATATGAATATCAAAATGTTTCAACATACACATAAACTAGCATGGTCTGTTAAACCATCATATTTTCAGCTTATTTGTTAGGTATTTATTAGGTGGCCCTCTCTTGTTTCATGGGGTATGTTACATTTTAACATTTTTTTTAAATTTTTTTTTGCGGGGGGGGGGGGGGGTAGAATATGAAGTAAACTACGAACAAATCTAAACGTAGGGTTTGACAACAGATTCCCAGGGTATATGGGCCCCCAAATTCTATGTCTGGACCGTCAAAATTTCCCAATGCTAACCTGGGGTTCATGCATACAGATCTTAAAAACTGAGATCCACACCCAACATGAAATAGTTTGTGTGGAGCTCTGGCACCATACAGTTTTTACATTAATCATAGCAATTCATAAAGACTAATTTTGACACGTTTCATATTCTATTTCATTCAAACAGAAAACACTGAGTGCTCATTTAGCATCAGTAGGTGACCGACCAGGAACCAAAGATGATCTGCAGGTATCCATGGCAACTTATTTTCATGATAAACTATCGACCATCGAAATGGAGGAACTTCTTCTTGATGGTATGTATATATGGAAGAATGAACGAAAGGAAATCGTATCAAAGTGCATGACATGAACACAGACAATAAGTTTCCACTGGTAGCAACTGGCCTTGAACAGAATACTGGAGGTCCAATGAAAAATACCAAATGAATTTGCCAAAATGGCAAACACTCCGGCAGGAGTTAGCCAAGAATTATTGCAAAAAGGTTAGTTTAAACTGCTCTCGTCATCAGTTGCCAGGGAGCAGTAAAAGGTGGAAAAATAGATTCGTTTCTGACCCGATTGTGAAAAACACAACCGGACCTGGCAATACGAATCTTCAAACTAACCTGTGTTCTCTGTTGAGTAGTGTGCGAAATTC
This sequence comes from Heliocidaris erythrogramma, assembly GCA_025617745.1. Lineage (NCBI taxonomy): Eukaryota > Metazoa > Echinodermata > Echinoidea > Camarodonta > Echinometridae > Heliocidaris > Heliocidaris erythrogramma. The sequence continues at coordinate 8,011,663 of CM046873.1, read as the reverse complement.
ACAAACGTGTCACCAGGTAGCAAGATGCACCTCTCTGGGCATAATTCAGTCCTGACAGTGTCTGAGTGTATAACCTGCGCACACACCCTCTATTAGGTCACAATCCATCTTAAACATAAATATAAATTACAAATATAAATTAAAGGTCTCTTTCATACATTTCTTTGTTGTTCAATGAGAGGGAGAGTCTTACATCAACATAGCTTTGAGTTCAGATAAATGAGATGAAATAGATTAGCGGAACTTTGAGGAAAATCCGATAGAGGTTAAGAGATTTATGTAGCTTGTAATTTGTGGTCAATTAAATACAAAGTGATTTTCCACATTTGAACTCCTGCAAAACCAGCTTTAAAGGTATTTAATCGCTTTTGCAGCCCTAAATTTTGAAGTTGTGTGAGTATGCAATAAATTACAAAAGAAATATATTTGCAAAACTTGTGACGATATGAAAAGCATTATAATTCGCTTTTTAAATAAGTAGTAACAACACTTTGGTAACACTTTATTTTTATCAACTCGAAGAAAAATAGCATAAATAGCAAAAAATACTTTGATCGTTCTGAAGTGGCTTATAGGTCCCTCTGCGACAAAAGCAAAATTGTCATTTCTTACAAAGGTGTTATAGAACTTTTGACCTTGAAATTTGATAGGCAGTATTTACAGGATGTCTACTAAACCTATGCAAAGTTTTGCAGAATTTTGTGTAAGTCTGCAAAAGGGATGAAGTACCTTTAAAGGATGGAGGGGATGTGTGCTTAAGAACTCTCCAAAGCCATTACATTTATTCATGGAGGAGTCCATTTTTGTTTTCTTGCCTTCACCTTCAGGAGACTGCTTCCTAGCACCCAACAGCGACAACGCTCCTATATCGGCCTACCTCTCAAGGAATATACCGAAATGGAAGCACATGGTTGATGAACACAAGAACAAAGAGAAAACCCCAAACCAGTCTTGTATTGTTCTGCTGCTCACGTCCAGTGCAAAGAGGGCAGTAGACTTGAACAGAGACACGCAGGCATTCAAGGGTACCTGTGTCACAGCAAAGCTGTTTGCTAAGCACTTACGGGTAAGTGGGTATTCTTTGATGATGAAGTTTTGAAGGAGTGTGTGGATACTGGTAAAGTCAGAAACATTAGCAAGTGGTCCAGACTAGGGAAGTTTCCTGCTGCTCAAAAAACAAATTTCGTCATTGAAATTTTGCAATTGGTGAGAGTTGGTCTGTCAAGACATTTTACTGGTAATAATTAATGATGGTGTGTGTCACGAATTTAAGTAGGAGGATCTACCTGGACAATAGGCTTCATAAGTGAGATAATGTTGGGCTCTAACAGGTTTGAGTCTCTTTTCAGGCTAAGTAGGTAAAACCAATTGATACTCTTGCACATACAACTGAGTACAGACTTACCTGAACACTTATAAAATAAGAACACCAATCACTCAATCATTCTCTCTATCATTTTTTTGTTTCGCATTCAGATCAGCGAGCAAGAGAAGTACCTGTGCATCATCGGGTCCAGTTTGCCGTAGCGACACCACACAGAGTTGTCAGCCTTCTCGAGACAGGATCGTTTACAGTGAACGATATGAAGCATGTAATTTTGGACTGGAACTTTCGCAATGCTAAGCTTAGGAGGTTTGTGGATATTCCTGAACTGAAGAAAGACCTCTTTGATTTGCTGAAGAAACATTTAGTTCCTGCTGCCAACAAGGGACAAGTCAGCTTTGGGCTGTTTTAAAAACAGCATTGCAGTTCGCTTGCACCAGATGATGTGTACAATGTTTGTTTCCTCCGAGTTCTCATCTCACATTCTGGTTGAGGAGACGGTTATAAAGAGTCAGAGTTAGGTGGACCCAGCTGAGCAGATTATCTTCGTAATTGCCTGGAAGAATGGATGCAAGAGAAGGTCTTATAAGATTACAGTGCTGTGCAAAAGTCCTAGGCCGCCCTCCAGGAAATCAACTGAACACTCTCAATATGATCTAGCTCTGTGAAATCATCAAATGGCTACACTGCAACAAGTAACCTTGTGTACAACCATCCTTGGACTGTTAGGCCCCGCAACAATGATATCTCCAAGAACCTCCCTAGCAAGGGAAATACCAGTACGCCTGGCCAACCAACCCCCAGGAAATTACCTCCTGAATACAACTTCCTTTGTGATAGCAACGAGAGGGGTGGAGTTAAATTGTACTTTGTTCTAAAGGAGTAAGAAAAATATTTTGCTTTAAATGTCTGGGTTCCATGTCAGTAAGCTATATTAAAAATGGTAGCTTAATATATTATGTCTAAAAGAAATTGAAAGTGATTATACTAAATGAATGTAAAGCAACTTTTGAGTTTCAATACGAATACTACTTGTACTCTTGGCTGTGGCTCAATCCCCCAAATCCAACTACAGAGGCTTTACTACAATGGAGGGTTGGGTGGAGAAGGTGCTTTCTCTGAAAACATATCTATTATTGCTTTTTAGTGATATGATGCGATATTGAAGTAGGTCCTGCTGGTGTAAATTACTAGTGTTATACATCATTGGAAGGTTTTGCATGTTTAGTTTGACAAAATATGCAAAACAAGACAACAACATCAACAAAAATGATTTTGGACTGGTCACATCTAATGTAAACATAGGTCTGTAGTTGCTACACTGCCCCAAATGGACAGGTCTATTATTTTCTAGATGAGCCGTGACCATCCATATACTGTGAGCACTGAATGCAATGTTAACAGCCAGGTATCTGGCGCCATCTGGAGGATGTCATCTTTGGGGATTCCCAAAATTGATTCCGTATCACAATATGATGTGTTATTGTGGAAAGCTTAAATTGCATACAAGTGCTCTCGGGCATTAAGTTTGTTTGAACAATAGCATGAGAGAAGCAGATCAGTGAAAATTAGAGGAAAGACTGATAAAGAATGAGAAAGTGTAGATCTTTTAAAGTTGCAATTGATCAAAAATAAATTCGCAACTCTGTGATGTACCCTCTGAAAACTTCCTTTTGTTTGTGTAATAATAATAATAGCAGTTTTTTATATAGCACCTTACCAATACAGTACAGTGGAATCTCGTTATAAAGAGCTCCGATATAACAGTTTCCTGTAATAACAAGGTAATTTTGCTGGTCCCAGGTCTTTGTGTTCTTTTGTTTTTGTACCCTGATATGAGGAGATTCCTGATATAATACGGTAATTTTCATGGTCCCAAGGTCCTCGTTATAATGAGTTTCCACTGTATAACCGACCAAAGGGCTTACGCTATATTATTAATAATAATGTTAAATGGAATATAATGTGGATATTGCTTTTCAAAATAAAAATAGCAGATCATGTGCATTTACCGGTATGTAAAGCCACATGTACATTGCTATGTTAAGGTCCCTATATCATAATCATAATCAACAAACTGTCAAAAGAATTTTAGTTTTATCTGTATTATGTATACTATACATAAACTTTCTTTTATATGTATTATTATGAAGGTACAATTTTATAGAACAGAATATGCAATTTTATTCATGTACCATTCATAATATTAAAGATGGAATACAGAAATGATCACTCCTTAATTGCAGTGTACTTCATATTTATGCTCTGTAATATTGTTCTAATTTCACTTATTAGACCGATTGTCTATCACTTCGAGATAACCTCTGTAAACGATGATCATTGTACCTCATAAAATCTAACTCACAGCTTTCGATTACCTAAATTTGTCAACGAAAACAAAATATTTCTTGAATCAATACTATCTCATAATTTTCCTTGAAAATTTCCAATAGATAACTGTTATTTGACTAAATTAACCACTTTCATCTTATTTGAGCACACACATATTCATACACATTACCAAGCCACGTGCGATTTTTTAATTCAACAAACACTGAATGACTTCACTTCATTTGTGACGACTTTCAGAGAAAACTTTTAGTTGCCAGTTGAAAGAAAATTTGAACAGATTGGCTGTGCTCAGCAAACCTCCCCGATCCACATGTCAAATACATTTACATATGTGGTAACCATTGTTTGGAGGTAATTTCAATATTCTGTCAGCTAAAACATAAAATGTTTAGACAAGCTTCCATGCATGATGCCACCTGTGTGTAGTAGCATAAACATCATTTCTCATTCCAAAACCTCACAGTTTACTCAAATTCATATGTACGCCATAATCAACCTTCCAAAATTGCTGCCATACAGTTTTATTTTCTCAATGTAATCGCATGACCAGAACTTACCTTTATCTTGAACATGAATAACTTCTTTCAATCATGTTTGTGACGTCATGAGTTTAAAACATTGTCTAAAAACATAACGTGTTGATTTCATCCCCCTAAAGATATACTATAGGCATAAGTAGAGAACAGAGAGAATAGGGCCATTGTGAGGGGTGGGGGGGGGGGGGGGATATTGTATTGTCTTCCCTTTACGTTGCACCCTTCTTCTCTTCTCTATTTGCCATTTGCCTCTGTATCTACTATCTACGCCACTGCCTGTACTTTTCTTCCTATACAAAGTCATGTATAACCTTGACCTTCAAGGCTGTTGCATCGAAATGAATAAAAAGTGCAATAAATAGCATTCCAACAATGAATTAAGGTATAATTATTGTAACAAATACCTAAAAAAATTAAAAAACAGGAACTCGGGATTTGCTACAATGACGTCCAAATTGAATAGAATATCTGTTCCTCACATGTTACTACCTAGTCTGCTTCGATGATTTAGCGTTATGGAAGAGCAGCCAAGACCTTGAAATCGCACAATAGGTAGAATTTATTCCATTCTTTCTCTGTTAATGTTAAGTATTTTCCGTCGATTATCTCTTGATCTCCGCTCTTCAAATTATTCTTTTGATCCAACCGCTTGTGCTCAGGGACTAGTCGACGCATTGCAAAAGTGCAGTTGCGTTGGTGTTTGTTTAATGAACTCATGTGGAATTAATTAAAACAGTTCAAAGAAACCGCCTAACAACCAGGAACTTAATGACAAATAAACAACACCTTCAGTGGCCAGCATGAAAAGATAGTTATTAATTATCCTACAATAACTTTTATGTAGTAATCCGTGATTGATTGATTGATTCAGTCCTTCGTTTCATTAATCAGTATACATGTATGGTCTTAGAAGAAAGGGAAAATAAGATAACTTTAAGGAAAAGCAACAAGTAGAGGTTTCGGAGTCGAGTGGTTTAAACACTTGACTATATAGAAATGCAAAGATCGTGGGTTTGATGTCCGGCACGGTACGTATGTCCTTGAGCAAAGCATTTTATTTACATTTCTCTTTTATCGTACATTAAATGAATGGTGTTTGACATAGTAATACTAACGTTTGTGTGGAAAAAACACAAATAAAAACAAGCAAACAAACAAGCAAGAAAACAAGCAAGAAAACAATCTTTCGAGCCGAGGATACAAAGAAGTAACATTAAAGAGAACACCACTGATCAAAAATTAGTCCAAAACTGAAACAGGGCGCATTCAGAAAAGTGAGAGTGAGGGAGAGAAGTGAGGTTGGGGGGGGGGGGGGGGGGGGAGGTTGTTTTGCTTAATTTTCCCCAAGAATATCATTTCATGTGGGGGAGGGGGAGGGGGGTTGGTAAAATGAGAAGTTTTAGCAAAATGCCCCATATCCCGAAATGTACCCTTTCCCCTGGAATACATGTACATGAAAAATACATTTTTTGGACATTGAAACATTTCCTGTTCCCCTTTTCCCTGGATTGACATATGATTAAGTTAAGTGGAATTGGGCAACCGCAATACAAGAGGAGAAGGAAATTTCCTCCTGCAAATCTTCCATCCAAGAAAAATACAAAAGAACTTTTTTTTTTCAATTGAGTGAGAAGATTATTTCCAGATAAATAAACACCTAACTGCAAATTGTAAATCATGAATATTTCCGAAAAATTATCTACTCATTTCTCAAAACGGTTACAGGAAGCGTAGGTTATGAAACTAAAGTTCAAAAATTAAGAGAAGGGGGCTTGGGGCATGTATTTTCTAATGAAAGGACACAGCAGAGCAAAATCAAATGCAGTTCCTTTATCATTATGAAGTGTCAATCAAGACAAAGTGTGACCATTTAGTTTGGTTGATCGCTTCGCGCGCTCGCAAAATGCAACAAATTCACTGCAAACTACCTGTGCTAATGACACTAAAATATGCCAATATAATAAAACTGCATTAATAATGAATATAAGGAAAAATTTACGAATTGAAAAGGATTGGAGGAAGGAATGTCTGGCACCCTGATTCTCGTACATGTTTTTTTTTTTCAGTACAGTGCTCACATTTGTCTCGAATGTTGGCATCTTCCCCTTGAAGCCACGGTCTTGATTCAGTTTTGTTTCAACTCGTGTATACATTTGAAATTAATCAGGCAGGCAGGCAGTGGCATATCACTAGCGGATCCGGGGGCCGAATCGGGCGAATCGGCCGCGAAAAAAAAAAAAAAAAAGAGGGGAAAACAAAAGGAAGAAGAAAGGAGGAAGGAAAGAAGGAGAAAAAGGGGAAAGAAAATAAGGAAAAAAAGATAAGGAGGAAAAGAAAGAAAGAAAGAAAGAGAAAGATAGAGAGGGGGGGGGGGGGGGGTGACATTTGATGGGTCAAGCACGTGCGAAACCCTGTCCGGTCCTGGTTTGTGGCAAATTACAAGGATTGAAGTACCATCGCTTTAGACAGCAACCCGGAGTGCTTGTCATTTATATACCATGTGCATGGGACACCCACTCGACACTCTGGATAAAAGACCATCAAGCGCAAGCTGGTGGAACAAATCTTTTTCCGCCTCACGACAAAAGCAACATCGAATACAAGCCGCAGACAATTTAAAAACACAGATGACTTTGCATTAAGTTGGCACTTATTAATTCTTGTATAATGTACAAGAAAGGAATTGTTCAATGGGTAGGACAACACAGCTAGTACAAACAGGGATCAAACGTATAACGAAACAACAATAAATTAGATACACGGTCTTTAGAAACTGAATAACTGATAATTTTAGTAAAAGGGAAAGTCCAATCTGATATCAACTTGGTGTTAAAATTAAAAGAAGCAGAAAAACTAAAGAAGCAGATCAATGAAAGTTTGAGCAAACTTCCGATAACAGATAAGAGACCTTGCACGCTCCAGTCCCATTTGACCTGTACTGAAAAAAAAATCATAAATGTAAATTTTCTCGAAAGTAAATATGTTATCGTACATGCACCCTAGATATAATAATTTCACTTATGCTTTCAAACAAACCTGTATGATAAAAATCTATTCCCCATCAAAAACAAAGAAAATGAACATTTATGAATTTTTGTGTAAGGAGCAAATTGTAGGGGGCTCGCAAAATACTTGACGGAGTTGCCAATTTGTGTTTGATTAATTATAACTTCAAAAATTAAAAACTTTCTTATTTCTTATCGGATTTTGCTCAAACTTTCATTGATCTGTTTTTATAATTTTTCCAATTCTTTTAAAATCAACTTAATATCAGGGTGGACTATCCCTTTAAGATACATTTGTTGTATCCTATTTCATGACTGTGGAACTATACAATGTCGGTCTGCCATAAAATCACAAGCAATCAGTCTGACGAACATGGTACAAGCGATGATACTAAAAGCTAGCTGACAGAAAGACATTTTTTCAAAAAGGTGTAATTGTATTGACATAAGGACCGATTTTTACCCAAGTGACCTAAATCAGCTCATAATTTGACATTTTCTGAATTCTAAGCGTACTAATTCTACATTAATTACTGAAATGCATCCACCGAATCCAAACGTTATCATTCAGATATAAAACTGAACTATTTCCCCTACGACCCCGTTGAATTAAAGGTCGTAGCCGCTAATTCCCAAGCATGCCTAGTATGTTTCGATCAAGTGAGGCATTTCAAATGAAAGAGTATCTTCCTCCATAATACGAGGAGGAGAGGAAACCTGAAAATAAGCAGTCAACTACATAAAATTCTGTCCTGGTGAAAGGAATAAGATTTTATGCTTTGTCTCAAAGGGCTTGTTCATTAGATTCGAAGCAATCATTTCCCCGCTTAGAAAAAAAAACTCAGCTGTAACCACAGGGCCATTAACATATCATCTCGTGTTTTCACCCTTGGACAAGGTGTTTTACTTTTAGCTACATTTGTTTCCTTTGACCCAGGTGTATTAAATGGGTACGTAGCAACGCTAAGGGAATGGTAATATCATGGTAGCACAGAAAAGCAGTATAATACTGATGAGGCTACCCTGGTTAAATGAGACCTTATCATCATCATTATCAATATTATGATATAATTGTTAGATTATCTATTATATTATTAGCAATTTCAATAGAATATTGATCTAAAAGTCTAAAATATGGCAAAAGTTTGTCCTTGCTCTTGAGTTTGAATTGATATGCAGCCTCGGTACACACAAACTAAGTGAGAGACTTGATACCTGCTAAGAGCTGTATGAAATGTATAATATGTCCTCACATAATTATGCCTGGGGCTGGGGCTGAGAGATAAATTCGGAATTCTTTCAAATTTGCAGGGGATTTAGGTAATATACAGGCCTACAGTATTTCTGTTAAACTAAATAGCTGAAAGAGTAAACTGCGGGACGAATATATTTCAAAAGAGGGGAAATAATTGTTGTCAATGGATTAGAATAAATATGATCCTTCTTTTGACCTAAAGGTATAATTCTCCTATTTTTTCACCCTTGAAAAAAAAAACAACAGTAAATTACGAGGTCTCACCTTTAATATAGTTGAATCGTATCCTGCGGCATGATTGGAAACCCAAAGGTAATGCCAAGGGGTAGGCATGCGGAAAATAAAAAAAGATTATCGTACCAGTAACAATGCACTGTCCTGGAGAATACTACTTGTCAAATGAGACTATCGAAGAGAGAGAGATAGATAGAGAGAGAGAGAGAGATGGAGAGAGAGAGAGGGAGCGTGCACACACAAAAAATGTTTACCTGCAGCACGCTGGATCACACGCGTACCGTGTCCCCCACACGTAAGTAGGTAAATAAATACCTTCCACTGGTCGACATCCTAACTCCATTCACTGCACACGGGACTTAAGATGGTGGTAAGAAGGAGTTCCCTCAGGATATATAAGACTGGCCTGATATGAGAAGATACATAACTATTTAGAGCGTCATATATCCGAGTTGATTTCAGCAGGAAAAAAACGAGAGCGGTGAACTGACAATCAAGTCTCCGTTTTGAGATTTCATATTTTCAGCTGGATGCTGAATACATGTATTTCATTATTGATAACCTGCATTCGCATTCATAAATTATTGCCGACTGGCGGTTTTTACAATTTCTTTACTTTGTGGATTTATGCTTGTAAAGAGATCTCTACTAATAAGGTAAGACATGCAATTATTCAAACATAGCAATTTTCCTATGTTTTGGAGCGTAAAAGTGCAGAGAGTGAGAGAGAGAGGGAGAGGGAAGAAAGGGTAAAATCGTGTGAGCCCATATAAATGGTAAATTATGGTAACGAACTTCTGTTATTGATAAGATGAAAGCCATTTAAATGGTGGACGGTTTTAAAGAGACAACCTGAATACATATTTTCGTGAATCTCAGATATTATACTCGCCTTGGTTAAATGCGTCAATTTATAAATTGATAAAACAAAGAGATAATGCTAAAAAGAGAGCTATTGCTCAAAAGAAGGAAGAGTTGTGGAAGGAGTATAGGCAACTGAGAAATAAAGTGACGTCAGTCATTCGGAAATCTAAAAAGCAATATTATACTGAGAAGTTAGCGAATTGTTCCGACAGAAATGAATCCTGGAAAATTCTGAAATCTTTTTTACCGAATAATAAATCCTCGTCCAACATCTCTTGCGATAATTCAGACAGTAAAGCAACCGAATTCAACAATCATTTTGCCGGCGTTGCGTCAGAATTGTTGAGAATACAACACAATGCTAAAGAGGAAGTATTTATCGTTCCCGAAGACAGCAAAACACATATACCTTGTCAGAATACACTCACATTTACTATTGTTTCCGATAATGACGTTATAAATGAAATCAAAAAGTTAAAAAATAAAAAATCAGTCGGAATTGACGGTATTTCCGTTCAGGTTCTGAAGGCATGTGCAGATATTCTAAGTAAACCAATTACGTATTTCATTAATAGATCAATTACAGAAGGAACAGTTCCAAAATCATGGAAAATAGCGAAGGTAATACCGCTTCATAAAAAGGGGGACAGGTCAAACCCAGATAACTATAGGTCAATTTCTTTGTTGCCTTGTACTTCGAAAATATTAGAGCGATTAGTTCAATCTCAATTGTTACGTTTCCTTCAAGAAAACAATATACTTTCATCAGTTCAGTCTGGGTTTAGGGCTAAGCACTCTACTGTGACAGCGCTTGTGAAAGTGCTGGATGACTGGATGATGGCCATGGATGAGGGCGAATATACTGGTGCAATATTCGTCGACTTAAAGAAGGCTTTTGACACTGTCGATCACAAAGTGCTGCTACAAAAACTGTTTGACATTGGAGTGAGGGGTTTAACCCTTAAGTGGTTTGAGAATTATTTAGTTAATAGGAGAATAGTAACAAAGGTCAATAATTCTTTATCGGAATGAAAACAGTTAACCCACGGTGTACCTCAGGGTTCCATTTTAGGACCTTTATTGTTTTGTATATTTATCAACGATCTCCCTGACATTTTAAAATTGTGCCAAGTTCATCTCTATGCAGACGACACCGTAATCTATTTTTCTCATAAAAATCCAAATGTCGTAGAATCTGCTCTAAATACCGAGATGGAGGTTTTGGACAAATGGATTTCTCAAAACAAATTATTGATTAATTATACGAAGACTGATAGCATGCTCATTGGCACGTGTAACATATTAGCAAAGTATAATACCCTTAATGTGAAAGTAAATAATATGATCTTACAAAAGGTTGAAACTACTAAATACCTTGGACTTCATATTGATAAGGAATTGAAATGGGATATTCATTATAAATAACATGTGTCAAAAAATTAGCAAGCTTGTCGGTTTCCTTGGTCGATTACGACATGTTGTAAATGAATCAAGTTTAAATTTAATCTATAAATCGGTCATTATACCACATTTTGATTATGGAGATGTTGTGTGGCAATCTGCTCCTAAAAGTTTCCTTTCACCTTTGCAAAAAATCCAAAACAGAGCGGGTCGCATCATTATGAAAATCAATCCTTTTTCTCATATATCAAATCAACATATTCACGACAAATTGGGTTGGGACCTTCTTGATTGCCGCTATAACAAACACATGTGTACAATGATTTATAGGATTTTGCATAATTTCACCCCAAATTATATGTCTGACAATATCACAATAAGAACTTCCAATTACACACTCCGCTCTAATCAGAATTTATATCTCCCAAAGCCAAAGTCTAATCATTGTAAAAGAACTTTTTTCTACAGGGGAATTTCCATTTATAACCAACTACCCAATGAAATTCGAAGTGCAACATCTATTAGATCCTTTAAACTGCTATTGAATCAATATTATAAATGAGCATATAAGTGGGGGGGGGGGGGGTGGATTGTTTGGGCTTGGGTATAGTCATTTTCATTTTATGAATTTGTAACTTGGTTTGACTGTAGTTTGCAAATTTGATTGATTTGTGTTTTTTTATTATTTTGTTTCTTTTCTTTTTTCGTTGTTTTTTTTATATAATTGTGTTATGATATAATTTTCAATATATAATGCTAGGTGGGACCCCAAGGAAGAACAGCGGCATTTTGTAAATACTGCTGAATTTGGGTCATCCTCCGTCTTTTAAGCTCATGTATACGTTGTATTTTATGAAATGTATGTGGTTTTCTTAATACGGAAATAAATACAAACAAACAAACAAACAAACAAACACGTCACTTGTTACAAATACGTGATTTTAGTCACATTCCTACATACAAAACATTCTATACAAAAGAGAAACTCAAGAAAACATTTAGTACGGCCCTCACTTATCATAACCGTTACATCTGAAAAAATACTGTGAAGCAAAACAAAGTTTATCCAGACTGCCTGGGGGAACAAAGTACCTGTTGAAAAAACAGCTGGTATAGTAACTAAGTTCTTTATGTCTGAACAAAACGCGACCGAATTATCGAAATATTTCAAGATATTCGTTGTTTATGATAAATTTTTCACATGTTCAGAGTTCACTTTCTCAGAGTGAATATTACATTTAATTTAATAATTGACACATTTTGGATTTTTTTAACAAAACAAATGGAAAGAAATTGTACTTATTATTGTTTGCTATAATGAGATGTAGTTTCCCTCTTAAGCTTTTTATTGTCATTATTTTAGATCTGAATATTAATAATGATAATAATATCAAATAGAACAAATCATTAGTTCAGATTGATTAATATGAAAAAGAATAAAATACATAAGTAATTCACAAAACAAGGCGAAATACATAAAAACATAATGGAATTTACTGATTTACATCTGTCTGTACATATATATCCTCTAGGATTGTTAGAAGCATTATACATGAAAAGCTACTTTCAAAGTCTTTAAAATTCAAATTATTAACCAGAATATCTATTCACGAATATATACGACAGTTATTTCTTAAAAGAGATAGTCGAGTGTCATCTAGAATCATCACATCATTTGCATAATCTTTGCTACAAACTATATTTTAACTAATTGTTCACACTACATGGATTTTATACTTTATACTTTCAGAAGTCATTCCGAAACGGTCATTCCATAATTATAAATATAACTTCATGTTTTGCATAAGATTTGATTTGATTTGGTTTTTCCGTTTCAATATAAGCATACATGATCGATTCTATCAAAATAATGTAATAAATGGGTATATCCAAAAAATAATTTACAAAATTGTATCATTAGTGACATAACAAAAATATCCAGTGAAACGGAGGGGCATGCTAAGAAAGCAATGCTTATCTGATTCATGCTCCAAAGTTACAAAATAGAATTTTGGTCAAAACTATAACAATTGAATTTTCGAACTTATTCCAGTATAAATGGTGACATAATAAAGCTGAAATACTGCAGATTGCTACTTTAACTTCACAGAGTTTGACCACTGATTACTGGGGACGAAAAGGCATGTCTTTTTATGTCATTACGTAGCAATGCTATATAAAATGCGTTATTTCAGAAATTTCCTGATTGTTTGATAGGAAAATAAACTGTCTTTAAAGTACCCCATATTAGTGTATATGTTATACCATTAATTTGTAGATACTTATCAAAATGATCAAGACATTCTTATTTCAAAATTGAATATGATCAGCGAATGTCATTCCGTAACGCTTGGAAATACCCGGAACACAATTGTCTCGACGATGCGTTGAGATTGTTGTGCGGGGAGCCATCGGGGTGAAAGGATCCTCGGGTAAGGCAGTGTAAGGCCGTGATTTAGTGATCCTTTCTCAAAATTACGTTATAGTTATTATAAAATGCACAACTAAATTATTGCAATGGTATACATGTATTTATATATATATATATATACAAATTATGTATAACAATGCGCCCTCCCGGCTATTACCATAATGGCTTTATGGCAAAAATAAATTGTATTTGCTGATAATCCACAAGACAGCACGAGGGCTGAATTACAAGGAATTTAAAAGCATAAATCATGATACAATAACAGTACATATTCATATTTATGTCAGTATCATAAAGTACTATGGGGGTAAAGGGGAAAAGAGAGTGAGAGAGAGAGAGAGAGAGAGACCGCGACAAGAGAGACAAGGGGAGAAAGAAACATTGAAATGGACACGAAAGTTTGAAAAAATCGTCCCCAATCACTCTACTAATTTCTTGAACAAGATGTTAATTTTCAAATACATATAAAAAGTGTTTTGGTAGCATAATCACAATGATAATATTCAGAATACCCATTCAAACTGCCTTAACCTGAAGAAAAACTATTACTTCATACTTCTTAAAAGTGTCAAACTGATTTTCATCAAGTGTCTTATACTTTTACAGGATGAATTTAAACACGATCTCAAAGACTTAAAAGTCAACTCCAGGGCAAATTCAATACCCTCATTTATTGCCCGTAGAAATATTGTTCAAATTATTTGACACATCATTGTAATGTTCTCACACTTCAAGAAGTGATGGACAAAGCTGTTGAAAGCGCCTTAGAGCAATGTGTTCTTATTTCTTTTCTTTAAACCTATGACGTCTCTCCGAAATTGTTTGAATTCCAGGACGATGAGCACCCATGTAAAGAAGTATAGTTTTCAATCTTGATTATTGGTCACACCCATTCTTATATCAGCAAAATAATTAATCGACATTATACGTTTATAATGCATAATGAACTTATAACCCTCTGTGGTTAACATCATGTGCTTAACACGTGATTAAAAGTCGAATACTTGCTTCCGTTCATACCTTATCAGTTTGTTTGCTTTGTCGTTTGTCTTTTATTCTATTTTGTGTATTCTATAATTATTTAACCCATTGCCTGCTGGAACCGAATGATCCCTGTATTAAGATTATGGGAATGAGAGAATTCAGTAGTCAAGGAGTTAACACTGTATCTTACTTGTATTATGTGATACATGGCTCTCATGTAGAGCAATTTCAATGTCCTGAAGAACCACCCTATAGAACAAACAAAATTAGATTAGATAAATAATGTCGAGAGTGGTATTCGGTGCAATTTTCTGTCTAGGATATCATTGTTGTTTACTCTTTATTTGAACCAGATCGAGGTCTAATGTATGCTCTTACGAGTGACAATAAGTGACAAGCCATGTGTATTGAAATGAATTGAGTAGTTTCTTTGTGCATGTTCTGGAAATTTATTCTTCTCTGATACATTAACAGGTTATGAAAAATGTAATTTACAATTTGGAATACACGTACTTACTGACACATGCAGTTTCAATAAAATTTAGTTTTTCCCAGGTAGAATCATGAACAGACATTTTGGTAGTTTTTGGTAGTTTTGGTAGTTTTGGTAGTTTCTCAACAGCGCCTTTGATTAGGCAACTAGATATTGGCGCTATATAAATACACTGATTGGATTGGATTGGATTGGATTGGATGCAATCCATTGGAAAAGTGTCTTATTCAGATAGAACGGCTATCTGTATTATGTTTTTTTTTTGTTAGTTCATTCATTCATATCATGATAGTGTCAGCTAAAATTCTAATACTGATGAGACAGATTGAGTTTAGTGGAGGGAAATGGAAAGAGGAGTTCATAGGGATGAGAGAAGAAATTCGTTTAGATTTCAGATTCAGATTTTATTTCATTTTCATTTTTAAAAGTATACGACAATAACTTTGGTTCATCGATTTATTCAACTTCATTCATTTGGGTCATTTTGGTCTTCCTGCTACCATGGCTACTATATGGCATTTCACAGGTATATTGTACATGCCTGAGTGTAAAAAAAAACAATCTCTTCTTAAGCTTTATATCAGACCAAGTAGAGATACAATAAGATATAGGAAAATCAGGGTATCCCTGGAAAGGGAAACCCACAATTTCGGGTAAAACATTCCGTGATTCCGAATAACAGTTTTAATTAGTGTACACTTCATCAAAGAGCTTTCCACCTTCTTTTATGAGACACTGTTCTGGCGGTGGAAGTGTCACGTACTGATAATTATGGACTATTTTCTATGTGGGATGGCACATCACTATTTTGTTCCAGGCAAATGAGTCAGTTTTACACACTTCTATTTTTTATATTAATATTATATAAATTGCTGTATAAATTATTATAAATATATATATGTAACAAGGTGGCTATATGCAATTTCATATTTTCCCTCCTCTATCTTATCCTTCATGCTCTTTTCTCTCAGTTTCAATCTATCTATCTTTTGCCTCTATCTCTTGGTCTTTTCTTTCCTATACTGGTATATATTGATTATTGTTGTAAGCTCAGACTGGTTAATTGCTCGATCTTATTCATGTCTGAATCTTTGGTTATGTTCGGAATTTACTCTTTTTCGATCTATTTACAATTCACACATTCAAGATCAAATCTATTGTGATCTTCCTCAATTAAAATCTCTTAGTAATCCTTTATTATGTGCCGCAAGCTGAATTGGTCCTTTTGTGCCCTATTCATGTCTTAAACCCCCTATTCATGCTTAGTCCATATACATGTCTTAAACCCCTATTCATGCTTTGTCCCCATTCATGGCTAGAATACTCGAGTTTGTTTCCAGTTAGTTATGAATAGGGGGAGATGTTATTGTTCAAAAGATGCACTCCTGATTGGACTGATATTGTTTTTTTTTAAATGTTATGTTACTATAAGGCCGCGTCACCCTGGAAGTAAAAACGGTGACCTGTAACCAATCCGATGTTTAGTTTGTAATCAAAGCCCCTCCCTCTTGAAGGATATTGTCCAATCATAAGTTTGGAGTATGATTTTTGAACCAAGTATAAAAAGTAGATTCCCAACATAAATTCTTCACTTGGAAACCCCCACTTGGCGTCCCCAACCTGAAACCCATACTAATAATTAATTCACCATATCTGACGAAGAGCCAGCTGAAGGACAACATTTTTTTAAGCTGAAGAAGCAAAAGTTAATGAAACATTCATCGTATATTTCCAAGTCAACAAGCCTACGCCAAGTTGTACGTGAATGTCTTCAAAGTTGTTAAGAACTGAGAGCTGAGAATATTGCTGATCGAGATCGACAAGTCCTGTGAAGAGCGACTTTATTTGTCCGGAGCCTTATCACAATTGGGTGCCATCAACTCTTTTGTAGAACTGTCGACGTGACCCCTGCTGCGTGTTCCTCGTTAATCTGTCATCGGCTTCTCTATCATCTTCATCGTCACAATCATCACTTTCGTCATCGTCGCAACCACCATCATCATCGTCACCGTCATCGTCGAGAATCATCGTCACCGTCATCGTCAGTGCTCGAAGAACTATCGCGTGTAAGTGGCCACATACTAACCCTTCATCCCGCCCTACTAACCTTTCCCCTATGTAACTTATATCGCCTATCCAGATTTAAAACCCTGTAATTATATAAGTTAGGTCCCTTATAGCTAGTTTCACTAACTACGATCTTACTGAGTATACAAATCAGTTTTGCATTTGATGTATTATATTTTGGTGCGGTTTGGTGTATAATTACGGATATATTAATTGCGCAGATCAGTGATCTGTGATTAAAGAGCTATCATATGACACCTTAATTATAGATTGTGTCCCAGCGCTTTTGTTTATTAATGCTCCTTATCTTTTATTTGGAATTTGTTTATTTCATTGGTCTTGTGACTAACCCCCACCCGAGTTGGAACCTTCGCTAGCGGACCAAAAAGCTGGTTCCTTCTCGGTTCCCGAATTCGCTGCTTTTGCAGTGAAGGACAGGAGTAGGCGGGTTAGATATATATAATGAGAAAGGAAATGAGAGAATAATGGTTGCGTAACTTAAATCAAAGTTCCCCAAAGTTTCCTTTCACATTGTATTTATTTCCACGAGATTTGCCAAAGCTTTTGTATATGTTATTTCCTTACACAATTGTTAATAATACTTATTCTAATGTATACATGTATTCAAAGCATTCGCTTGGATCCAGCTGAGGCACTAGCGGCTTGTCTTGTTCAAAAACTCACCTGCCCCAACAAAGGAATTAATTAATAAGGTTGAAGATTTGTCAATCTGTCGGTCAATTGAATCTGGTGTCGCCGAAACCACTAACCCGTCTCCGTGGTCTAGTGGTTAAGTCATTGGCGTTCTAAGCCAACGACCCGGGTTCGATTCCCGGCGGAGACATTTTTTCAGCCTTTGCAAAAATTTCAAAAAGGGAGGACAGCTCTGGGGAACTTTGATTTAAGCTACGCAACCACTATTCTCTCATTTCTTTCACATATATATATATCAATTACATTTTACATTTTACATTTTACATCAAATTGCATTTTCTGTCAAGAAACCACTATGTTTTCTGGAACCAAAGACCTCATCGGCGTGATTGTCCTTACCTTTCTTTTAACATGGACTTCATCTGAGCTGCAGCCAGTCTGTCAAGTTAATGTCACGTGAGTATAAAAACATGTACAACCACGTACGTTTCGTATGCTCTTAAAAATAGTTCTTAAAGGGCTCTTGAAATTGTGAAGTGGTTTTAAAAAAGAACCACACGCCTCCTAGGAACCTATCCAAAGGGCAATGCAAGAATTTTAAGAACCTCGATATTTGGCGAAAGCGGTCCTTTTTCACCCATTACGAAAATGTAGAATTGATATACAAGTACATTATAGAAATAAATTGATGGCTGAAATACTTTTACATCTTGATGTGTTGGTTGGGGGAAGTAGTAATTCTTAATTCTCTCCTTCGTTTCTTATTCTATGAGAATGAAAGCGAATGACTTAAAGCCATTTTGATTATCGCTACTGAGAAAAGTTGAATTTCCTTAAGCATCCTATTGCAAAGGTTCCACTGGATAACCCTCTTAAAATTACAAATAAGGGAATTGGTTTAGAACCCATAAATGGCCTAATTTTGCAACATTCTGCTAAGAGTGTAGGCCAAAAATATTTCCTGTTTTTAAAATTGAAAAATCACAGTTAAAAAAATAAATATTTTATTTAAAAAAAAAATTGATTCAGTTATCTACCTTGACCACATCAATACTCTAACACAAGGAATCTTTATAGAAATGCTTCAAAAATTATTTTTACCAGTGATCAAAGCTCATGATCGAAACGAGTAACCCTCATTATTTATTGTTACACCTTGATTAGGTTTCAAGGGTCATTATCACTTAACATCATTGTCTTGAAAAGTTTGTGCAAATTCAGTTGGTTCTCTTCTTTGTAAAACACCATACCCGCGGTGTTAGGGTGATGGTTTAGTCAATGGTCTCACTCGCTCTTCATATAGCCATCAGTTATAAAGCGATTCTCATTGTGGTTTAGTTTATGCATTGAACCCCCCATCCCCCTAAATATAAAATAAAATAAATAAATAAAATTGTGAACTTGAGAAAACATGGCATAAGATGTAATTTGCAAATTAGGCCCAAGAACAAGAGAGATCTTGGTAAAGAAAATGCCTACCTATGATGATTTATCTTGGACGCTGCAAACAAATCCTGCCAATTTCAGAATAAAAAGAAACAAAGATTTGAAAGCAGTATAAGTCTTGTGTACATACACAGATAAGAATTTAGATTCTTATCTAAGAATATTTTTTTTGCAGAGCGTTGCCTCCCTTAATTTTGAAGACAATGTCGTTCAGTGGTGCATGACCCTGGAAACGTAAGCAAGGTATGATAGGAAAATATAAGAGTTATTTGGGTATTGATTACGAAAGAAACCGTTTTGCAATATGACAAACCATACTGGATTATGAAACTGTTTGATCCAATAGTCACGAAGAAAATAGGATTTATGTAATGCATGTCATGGGTCATTTTCTTCCATATTTTGCCACGTAGCTGTTCTAAGCATCCACATGAATGGGGGTATTAGTTCACAATAGACGGCTTTACTGACATATTCAAAGTTTTTGCATACCATTTAATAAAGGTAAATAATGATCTAAAGAATCAAGATCAAGACAAGTCATTTTATTAAAAGGGTTCATAATTTGGTGAATCTTTGACTTTCAATTACAAATGACCAACTTCATAAATGCCAACCATTCCTATTTTAGAGGAATGATTCCTATCTTTCAACTTCAATCTAATGTGAAGAGCCCCTAGATTCCTCTCTTTACAAGAAAACTTCTGTGTGAAAGCATACAATATACACTGTATTTCTAATTTTCCCTCCCAAGATTCTTATTTTTCCCTATGGGGGGTTGGCAGGTATGCAACATGTTTAAGATGTTTAATCTTTTTATATTCATGATTTATTTCATTTTGGACAAAATATCCAAATATCCCCCAAATAACAGCAAGAACAACGATGATAATTATGAAGATAAATGAAGCATTGCTATAGTAATTATAGCAGATAAAAACAAAACAGTAAGTTCCTTTTCAAACCATTTGAAAGGAGTGCGGAATTGTTAATTGTTCTTCGTGTGTCTCCCTCTTGTCAAATCTTGGATGGAAGGGACGTATGACATACGTTACAAAAATCCCTATTTCTTCGTGACTAGTGATACTAATCGTATGGGATCTTTGCTTAAATTCAGATAATTAGTTGTAGTATCACAATTCCGAACCATATTCTGATTAGTAAACAAATTTTTAGGTATTTTACTCCCAGTGTTAAAGATCGTATGCTCGATCTGTAATGAAAAACACAAGTAAGAAAAAATTGGAACCAGCGGGATTCGAACCTGTCATCTACTGCTTGCCGGGCAGCGACTTAACGACCAGGCTATTCTGGTTCACGGCCAAGTCACGATGAACTGGAATCAAATACCCAAGATCCTCTTCTTTCTGACTCATTAATATTCAAACGGTCCGCCGTAGACAATGGTTAGTAAACGAAGAAGCTTGATGGGAGGAATTTTTATTTGTAAACAAATTTGTAGGCATTTTACTCCCAGTGTTAAAGATCGTATGCTCGATCTGTAATGAAAAACACAAGTCAGAAAAAATTGGAACCAGCGGGATTCGAACCTGTCATCTACTGCTTGCCGGGCAGCGACTTAACCACCAGGCTATTCTGGTTCACGACCAAGTCACGATGAACTGGAATCAAATACCCAAGATCCTCTTCTTTCTGACTCATTGATCGAATCCCGCTGGTTCCAATTTTTTCTGACTTGTGTTTTTCATTACAGATCGAGCATACGATCTTTAACACTGGGAGTAAAATGCCTAAAAATTTGTTTACAAATTAAAATTCCACCCATCAAGCTTCTTCGTTTTAATACTAACATATTCTGATTAATTTGTAATTTTGAAAGCTATATATATATACCGTGCGTCTCCCCAGAAGTTAACAGTTGAAAAAAGTCTCTCCAAATAAATATTTGAGAATAGTTTCAATATAATTTAATTCTTGTAGATAGCCTAGGGTCTCTCCTATGCAAGTACACCAAAACCTGACTAGCAATTACGTTTGAGTGATCAAAAACCACTTTTGTGAAAGGTGCAAAATTCAGACTTGACAAGAATTGAAAATTGGTATAATCAAAGTAGAGAACCGTTTAAAATTAACAGTTGTAAAAAGTCTCCTCAATTAAATATTTCTGAATATTTTCAGGAAACTGTCACACCTGTGGCTAGCTAAGGGTCTCTTCTATCAAAATGACACTAAAATATCTCACAATATTTAACGCTTAAGTATGCAAAAGCCACTTTTGTGAAATGTTGCAAAATCCATACTTGACAAATGTTTGTTTATGTTCTGGCTGGTGTCAGCAAAGTGAAGAGTCATGAAAAGGCTTAGAAATTTTACATTCTGATTATTAAAAGACAAATTTATGGAAGAACAGACTTTTTTCACTGTATTTCCTGATATATCCCATCAGAACTTTATGGTTGAGTGAGCAAGCACGTTGAAATTAAAATGTTCACCAAAATTTTGAAACACTCAACAAAGTAGTCAAATGCTCACTCAAGCATACGAGGTTGATGGGATGTGTAAAGATACACAGAAAACAAAGCCTGTTATTTCACAAATTGTCTTTTATTGATCAGAATATGGAGATTCCTAAGCCTTTTCATGACTCTCAGCTTGGCTAATACCAGCCAGATTCAATAACAATTCTTGTCTAGATTTTGCACCCTTTTCACAAAACTGGCTTTTGCTCACTCAAGCGTAAAATATTGTGAGACATCTTGGTGTCATTTAGTAGAAGAGGCCCTAAGATATCCACAAGTACGAAAAATTATTCGGGGAGACTAACTGTTAACTTTTTTTTTCTGGGACGCACTGTATATACAGAAAAAGGAAACCCTAAAAGCAAAAGATTATTTTGACAAATATATTTGCTGTATAACCGCAATTATCTGTTTTCCATAGAGTAGAAGTATTTTACTTTCAAGTGATGCCCTGATGGCATTCTTTCATGCATGCTTTACCGCCCTGCATCATTTTGAAAATGATATCTAAAAATTCACTTGTGCCAGATTTGGGTGAAACCGTGCAAACGTTAGGATCACATGCGATCATGACCCGAAGAAAACATAGACTTTGAAACCCACTGAGAAGAATGCTTTCATGTGCTTTTAACAATGAACGTAATGATACTTCCTCATCATAAAATGAAAGATAATTGACTCTTTGTTGATGGGGGTCAAGAAAGGGGTTATTTTAAATTAATCATTTTTTGCATTGTTCAGAATTGCATTTCTTTGAAGAACAAAGCAGAGAGCAAGGATATATTTTCATTAATGAAATAAAGTAAGGGGCACCTTCCATGGTCACCAAATGGTAATGTATGGTATAGAGGGCACATAAGGCAGGAAAATATCATATTATGGCAATTTTGCACTGCAGGATGTTCTCCTTTTCCATTACAAGAGAGGGGAACTTTTTTCATTTGATGGATGTTTATTGACTTGGGAAATCCAGGGGTGTACGCCCCTGCAACGCGCGGCAGTAGGCTTTGGCCCATGTTTTATGAAAATTCTGATTGAATGCATATCATCAAACAATGGGAATCTTTCGCATCATATCTTTTGCAGCTTACATTTCCCTTACAATTCTTACGTCATGTTCGAACATGATACTGACGTTTTCACAGATTTACCAAAGTTTGGCAGAATGGATATTTTTACATGCTATTATCAAAACAATGTTGCTCTGTTAAAAAGTGTATGGACTGATGCATCAAGATATCATTTGAAAGCATATTACATCTACTTTATGAAAAACAATAGGCCTTTGTTTTATATAGGGTTTCGTTTTTTTTCTGGGACGCACTGCATTTATACAAATTATATACATATATATATATATATACACATATAGAATACACACACAAGAAGCATGTTTTTATAAAAATTCACAAGCGCTTTCGATTTAATCTCTTCAGGTGAATGAGCCATTGATAGTTTTGACATGCTTTTATATACACGTATAGTACAGTAATATGCAAATGGGACAATGTGTGTGGCATCGTTGCCAGTCTTTGTTGCCATATTTTTCCCTATGGGGGGTAGACAGGTATGCAACATGTTTAAGACTCTGAAAACTGCTTAGTTTTATATTCATTATTTATTTCATTTTGGACAAAATATCCAAATATCCCCCAAATAACAACAAGAACAACGATAATAATTATGAAGATAAATGAAGCATTGCCATAGTAATGTATAGCACATAAAAACAAAACAGTAAGTTCCTTTTCAAACCATTTGAAAGGAGTGTGGAATTGTTAATTGTTCTTCGTGTGTCTCCCTCTTGTCAAATCTTGGATGGAAGGGACGTATGACATACGTTACAAAAATCTCTGTTTCTTTGTGACTAGTGATACAAATCGTATGGGATCTTTGCTTAAATTCAGATAATTAGTTGTAGTATCACAATTCCGAACCATATTCTGATTAGTAAACAAATTTTTAGGTATTTTACTCCCAGTGTTAAAGATCGTATGCTCTATCTGTAATGAAAAACACAAGTAAGAAAAAATTGGAACCAGCGGGATTCGAACCTGTCATCTACTGCTTGCCGGGCAGCGACTTAACCACCAGGCTATTCTGGTTCACGGCCAAGTCACGATGAACTGGAATCAAATACCCAAGATCCTCTTCTTTCTGACTCATTGATATTCAAACGGTCCGCCGTAGACAATGGTTAGTAAACGAAGAAGCTTGATGGGAGGAATTTTTATTTGTAAACAAATTTTTAGGCATTTTACTCCCAGTGTTAAAGATCGTATGCTCGATCTGTAATGAAAAACACAAGTAAGAAAAAATTGGAACCAGCGGGATTCGATCAATGAGTCAGAAAGAAGAGGATCTTGGGTATTTGATTCCAGTTCATCGTGACTTGGTCGTGAACCAGAATAGCCTGGTGGTTAAGTCGCTGCCCGGCAAGCAGTAGATGACAGGTTCGAATCCCGCTGGTTCCAATTTTTTCTTACTTGTGTTTTTCATCTACTGCTTGCCGGGCAGCGACTTAACCACCAGGCTATTCTGGTTCACGACCAAGTCACGATGAACTGGAATCAAATACCCAAGATCCTCTTCTTTCTGACTCATTGATCGAATCCCGCTGGTTCCAATTTTTTCTGACTTGTGTTTTTCATTACAGATCGAGCATACGATCTTTAACACTGGGAGTAAAATGCCTAAAAATTTGTTTACAAATTAAAATTCCACCCATCAAGCTTCTTCGTTTTAATACTAACATATTCTGATTAATTTGTAATTTTGAAAGCTATATATATATATACCGTGCGTCTCCCAGAAGTTAACAGTTGAAAAAAGTCTCTCCAAATAAATATTTGAGAATATTTTCAATATAATTTAATTCTTGTAGATAGCCTAGGGTCTCTCCTATGCAAGTACACCAAAACCTGACTAGCAATTACGTTTGAGTGATCAAAAACCACTTTTGTGAAAGGTGCAAAATTCAGACTTGACAAGAATTGAAAATTGGTATAATCAAAGTAGAGAACCGTTTAAAATTAACAGTTGTAAAAAGTCTCCTCAATTAAATATTTCTGAATATTTTCAGGAAACTGTCACACCTGTGGCTAGCTAAGGGTCTCTTCTATCAAAATGACACTAAAATATCTCACAATATTTAACGCTTAAGTATGCAAAAGCCACTTTTGTGAAATGTTGCAAAATCCATACTTGACAAATGTTTGTTTATGTTCTGGCTGGTGTCAGCAAAGTGAAGAGTCATGAAAATGTTTAGAAATTTTACATTCTGATTATTAAAAGACAAATTTATGGAAGAACAGACTTTTTTCACTGTATTTCCTGATATATCCCATCAGAACTTTATGGTTGAGTGAGCAAGCACGTTGAAATTAAAATGTTCACCAAAATTTTGAAACACTCAACAAAGTAGTCAAATGCTCACTCAAGCATACGAGGTTGATGGGATGTGTAAAGATACACAGAAAACAAAGCCTGTTATTTCACAAATTGTCTTTTATTGATCAGAATATGGAGATTCCTAAGCCTTTTCATGACTCTCAGCTTGGCTAATACCAGCCAGATTCAATAACAATTCTTGTCTAGATTTTGCACCCTTTTCACAAAACTGGCTTTTGCTCACTCAAGCGTAAAATATTGTGAGACATCTTGGTGTCATTTAGTAGAAGAGGCCCTAAGATATCCACAAGTACGAAAAATTATTCGGGGAGACTAACTGTTAACTTTTTTTTTCTGGGACGCACTGTATATACAGAAAAAGGAAACCCTAAAAGCAAAAGATTATTTTGACAAATATATTTGCTGTATAACCGCAATTATCTGTTTTCCATAGAGTAGAAGTATTTTACTTTCAAGTGATGCCCTGATGGCATTCTTTCATGCATGCTTTACCGCCCTGCATCATTTTGAAAATGACATCTAAAAATTCACTTGTGTCAGATTTGGGTGAAACCGTGCAAACGTTAGGATCACATGCGATCATGACCGAAGAAAACATAGACTTTGAAACCCATTGAGAAAAATGCTCTCATGTGCTTTTAACAATGAACGTAATGATACTTCCTCATCATAAAATGAAAGATAATTGACTCTTTGTTGATGGGGGTCAAGAAAGGGGTTATTTTAAATTAATCATTTTTTGCATTGTTCAGAATTGCATTTCTTTGAAGAACAAAGCAAAGAGCAAGGAGATATTTTCATTAATGAAATAAAGTAAGGGGCACCTTCCATGGTCACCAAATGGTAATGTATGGTATAGAGGGCACATAAGGCAGGAAAATATCATATTATGGCAATTTTGCACTGCAGGATGTTCTCCTTTTCCATTACAAGAGAGGGGAACTTTTTTCATTTGATGGATGTTTATTGACTTGGGAAATCCAGGGGTGTACGCCCCTGCAACGCGCGGCAGTAGGCTTTGGCCCATGTTTTATGAAAATTCTGATTGAATGCATATCATCACACAATGGGAATCTTTCGTATCATATCTTTTACAGCTTACATTTCCCTTACAAATATTACGTCACGTTCGAACATGATACTGACGTTTTCACAGATTTACCAAAATTTGGCAGAATGGATATTTTTACATGCTATTATCAAAACAATGTTGCTCTGTTAAAAAAGTGTATGGACTGATGCATCAAGATATCATTTGAAAGCATATTACATCTACTTTATGAAAAACAATAGGCCTTTGTTTTATATAGGGTTTCGTTTTTTTCTGGGACGCACTGCATTTATACAAATTATATACATATATATATATATATATATACATATAGAATACACACACAAGAAGCATGTTTTTATAAAAATTCACAAGCGCTTTCGATTTAATCTCTTCAGGTGAATGAGCCATTGATAGTTTTGACATGCTTTTATATACACGTATAGTACAGTAATATGCAAATGGGACAATGTGTGTGGCATCGTTGCCAGTCTTTGTTGCCACTTCCAAAGAAACTGGCAACAAAGAACTTCCTACTTGCATCATTTAATCTGAGATTAGAACTAAGATTCAATACGTCGTAAAACAGATACAGGACAATGTTTCAAACTTGTCCTAAGAATATCATTGTACCATACTTGTAACAAAACTATTCCTTAAAGCCTACATTTCATTATATGTTTTACAAATACCCATCCTCGCTTACTATTATCATGTGTAGGCCTCGTGAATCATTATTCAATGATCTTTGTGTGACTTTACAAAGTTTTGGATTGTACGGATGAGAATCCTAACATTTTAGAGTTCTCACCGTACAACGCTTAGTCTAAGATTTAAACAAAGACTTATTAAGCCGTCAAAAAAACTACTGGACAATGCCACACACATTGTCCCATTTGCATATTACTGTACTATACGTGTATATAAAAGCATGTCAAAACTATCAATGGCTCATTCACCTGAAGAGATTAAATCGAAAGTGCTTGTGAATTTTTATAAAAACATGCTTCTTGTGTGTGTATTCTATATGATGTTGTGAACTTTATTTTTCTACATATTTTAACACTGCACTTTGTCGGAACTTTGTTCCTGTAAACACTTTACGATATATATATATATATATATATATATATATATATCGTAAAGTATTTATATATATTTATTGGCACGCTCTGTATTAACATAATATGTGAATGATGCATTTGATTTACATTTACCAGAACGCCTATGAATATATCTATGACGAAAAAAGTATCGTTTATCGAGACTACATCAGATGGCCAAATGAGGTAAGGAATACATAGACTCAAATAAAATAAATTATCTTCCTTGAAAATGTTAAAGGGATATACGTGGATGTCGTGTTTACTGCCACTGCTCACGAATAATTCAAAACATACGACGACGTTCTGACATAATCAGGACCTATAATGTTTCAATAGAAATTCGTGAATGTACAATCCGTGTATCGATATGAAGATCTGTACTGTTTCATTCAAAATTCGTAAACGTACATCATGGTTCAATTCATTCTTGGACAAAGCAAGAGCGCGTTGAAAACGAGAGTTGTGACACGCGCATAATAAGCCTATGCGTAACGCGGTCATAGTTTAAAACATGGCGGATAATGGAGCTCCCAATAGTTCCCTTTCACGTACATTCTCTATGGGAGGGAGCTATTTGAAGCTCCATGAAATGACTGACCAATCAGGAGCGATCTCCAGTGCCGCGACTCTCTGTATGTAACTCTGGACAAAGCTATATACCCGGTTATTGTCCTCATTTTCAACTAAAAGTAGTCGTGGTCACATGACCATTAATTACCCCTTTTCATGTCTTTTGAACCGAATCATTTCAGTTTTATTAAAAATATCCTGTAAACAGAAGAAGTCTCTGGTTAGGAAGAGGTTCATCGTGGTCAAAGATGAAGACGAAAAGTTGATCAGTTGTCTCACGATGTGCAAACGGAAAGCTACGATGTTTCGACCGCTACTGCTAGTCTTCGTCAGAACAAGTCTAGTTGGGAAAGTCTCCCGTATGCGCGTTTACGTTTTACAACCAAGCCTAGGCATATTTCGCATTTTTCATACTAATACGGTTTATTCCGTCAAGACTAATCTGCATGAATATTCATGAAAACGAATTATAGCGATATAATAAAACGAGCAAGGGCATCGAGCAGCTGTTGTGTGTGGCGCAATCGGATAATCCAGTCCTCTCTTGGTAAAAGAACCACGAGTTCGAACCTCGGCACAAGTTTATATTACGACATTTTCTTTTGCTTATTTAAAAATAAGGTGACTGAGTAAGAAAATACAAGTCCGATACAAGAAAATACAAGTCCAATACTTGTAGTCTGTTTCAAAGTCTTCAAAAGGGGGTTTCTGCCTAGGCTTGGTTGCAAAAAAGAAAGACGCCTCCCGTATACCCCAGTTACACCAAACGAGACCGATACCAAGCCGACAACAGACGGAAACAAAATCACATTACCCCGAATAAGCCAGTTCGTCATTAGTACATGATACAAATGACCCAAATGACCCCAATTTGCACGCGCGCGCGCATTTGGTGGACGCGCTACTTTTCAAAATTTGAACATTAATAAACTTATAAAAATTTTGTAGCATCATAATGAATAAGTTCAAACCATAAAGGACAACGTATTCTAATAACATTTGGGAAGATGAATTTATGTATATATTACTTTTGGAAATTTATTTCCTGTGCCAAAATTTAGTATTAAAAATTCTACTTTCACTTTCACTTCCTATCATTGTTAATATTTTCCCTTTAATCGGTGCCTTTGCCATTGCAATTCCAGCTATTCTATCCAAGTCGATGTATCTATCCGCCTGATCATTTCTTCGCAGAATTTTTTTGTTGTTTTTGTTTACAGTTATATTTGTTTTCATTTATTTAAGTAATTTATGTAATCATTTGTTTATCAGTATAATATGATTAGTGATAATAATTATTATTATTATTATTATTATTATTATTATTATTATAACTATTATTCTTTTATCATCATCATTATTATTAAATTATCATTTTATTTTTTATTATAATTAATTTCATTATTACTATCATTATCATTATCATAATTAGGCCTACTATTATAATAATAATTATTATTGTTGTTGTTGTTGTTATCATAACCATCATTATTATTATTTGATGTATATATGTTATCTATTTATCTACTCTTTATTTTCTTCTCTCTCGTTCTCTTTCCTTTTCTTTTTCTTTTCTTTTTCTTTTTTTTCTTCTTTTTTTTCCCCTCTCATCAATCAATTTAGTGGCACATTTGCTCCTTCGACGGGTGCTCCGGTCTTAATTTCACCGAGGACGTAGGGTTAGAGTTAGGGTTGTGGTGGGGGTTCCAGTTTGGAACTGGGAGGAGAATGAGGTTGGGGTTGAGTTTGTGGCTGGGTTTTATGTTTAATATGTGAATGTTCCATGGGAGCAGTTGTCGCCGGAGCAAATGTCATGGAATCATCAATTTGCACACTTTATGTAATATTTATATTTCTTATCTCATTATTCTGTAAATAACTTATTGTAAATACCTTGTAAATACACTAACTTTATTGTGAAATGATATTGTATATGTTACGTTCTATGATTAGTGTCCCCAATCCCCAAACGAGGGTGACATGGGTCCAATAAAATCATTGTCATCATTGTCATTGTCATTGTCATCATTGCGTGCATCGTGGTACGTACAAAATGACAGCGTATAAAGGTCAATTGTACTCGGTACAAATGACTTTATCTGCACATGCGCAAACTGTAATTACGAACTGGCTTATTGTCAAGAATGGGTCGGTTTAGGGTCGGTGTCGAGTCGATATGTAGTCGGTTTGGCAGTGTGAACTGATCGTAATGGCGGTAACATATTCGGGACAGGCTCTTGACCTATAATCTAAACAATGTTTAAACATTCGGCATTATTATATTCAATTACTGTTCTTTATTCATTACGAATACTATAAATATATTTGATTAATGTAATTATCATTTATTATCATCATAGTTTCAGCCAATAGGGGGTCGTTTCACGAAACCGTCATAACTACAAGATCAACGATATCTCAACACTGTCGCTCAAATTGCCCGCTAAGTGTTTCACAAAGCAGTCTTTGCCAGGACCAGCGACAAACACAAATCAGCTTTTAGTTAGTCTATCTATGGGGAACGAAAGAAAGAAAGAAAGATAACTGTGAAGTTATAGAAAATTTACTTCCTGATCTCCAACCACTTCCTTTTATTAAACAGTTTTATTTAACTCATAACAAGTACGCAATAGTAATATTATTTGTCTACACATCCATTTACCATAGAAACGGCACTGAAGATAAAATAGTGTGTATTTACAGACACATATCAACAATTTATCATGTATGTATTTCCCCGATATTTCTCCTTTTTAAGCTTAGCATTCATAAAGATTATAATACATGTATATGTTAAAGTTTTAAGGATACAAACTGGGTCATGAAATATCTTTCCTTATTTCTTTCAACCTCAAGAAAATTGGGGTCTTCATTTGACAAGATGTAAATCATGGTATCCTCTTACTTACAAATCAAATTCGGACATCGCAGAAGCACACTCGAGTTGATTTGATGAAGAGACCCGAGGAGGCACAATTTATTTCATCCTTCCTTAAAATTAATAGAAGAGAAAGAATAGACAATACATTAAATAAAAAAAAGAGCGCGATTCCGACGACTCCGTGCAGACAAGAGGAATGAATGAAATATTACATTAAACATTTTCCTCCACATGTAATTGTAAATTCATATCTTCTTACCAATACACGGTTGAACAAAATTCGAATTGTGTACATGTTAGATAATCTTATTACCTTAATCAACCTCTACAATAAAAGTATGATTATGATATTACGAGCAAACTAATTGATACTTCATTCATACCGATTAATCCTTAATCGACCATAAGAGAAATTACGAATCTGTATATTTATGCTAAAAGATAGACCGATTTACAAAATGCATATAAGCTTGATCTGCTACTGATGTTATTGCTGTCTTTTTTACTCGGCTGCTATATGACATTCAGATGAAGTACATGATCCACAATATTATTACCTTGATCCATCGCTGTAAGCATAATGCTCAATTAATATTTCTTGCCTTTTAGACCGATTGACAAACTGCATATTCTACAAATGGACTCCCATTTTTTTCATTTATATCTTTTTTAACCAAGGCAGATGTACCAATCCCGGACAGTGTACATGATACAAAATGTAACCGAACTCCGGGACGTTTGCTGCCCTGGTTTCTCTCAAGTTGGAGATGAATGCCTGAGTAAGTGTTATCCCCCCATAGATAGAATTTAAAAAAAAGATATAATCTATAAGAGCATTGTTAATAATGTCCTTAAATATCATATTGATAATGTGTTGAAGATTCGCAGTGGTACCTTAAAGTGTATGAAGAGTAGAAATAGTTTCCAATGAATTTCTCATTACAAGGGGAACTGCCCTCATCCCGCACGAACAGTATCATTTGGAAAGATTTAGGAGAATTCTAGCCAGTCTCCATTTGAAGGCGCGGGCATGAATTCATACCTGGGGTGTTTCATAAAGCTGTTTGTAAGTTAAGCACGACTTTACGCACGATTGGTGATCAGTTCTTGTGCTAAATGATTTATAATCTGATTAGTATAGCACCCAAGAACATGTTCCAGTCGTTCGTAAAGTCATTCGTAACTTTACGAACAGCTTTATGAAACACCCCCCCCCCCCCCCGTACTGGTGGAGAGAAGCAACGTAAAAAATATTTCTCGCCTAAAGAAATAAGTGCGTTCAGGTGGTGGAAGTCATTACCGTTACATCTTATCATCTCAATTCAGTCGAGTGGTTAAGCCCAATAAACTATAAAGTCTCTAAATA
This sequence comes from Heliocidaris erythrogramma, assembly GCA_025617745.1. Classification (NCBI taxonomy): domain Eukaryota; kingdom Metazoa; phylum Echinodermata; class Echinoidea; order Camarodonta; family Echinometridae; genus Heliocidaris; species Heliocidaris erythrogramma. The sequence goes on along the minus strand of CM046873.1, from coordinate 7,979,752 downwards.
ACAGCGATAATCATGAAACATCCTGCGATTATTTGTATTTTCTTTTAACAATTTACATCTGCAGTTGTGAACTGCACACTTCCAGAATTTCCTCCCAGCTTTACGACAAAAGCAGTACGTGTATCTCCGGGTCGATTATAACATACAACACGTCATGCTCGTTCGGATGCCCGACGGGCTTTGAATTAGTAGGCGAATTCTCGACAGCCACTTGCCAGAGTAATCAAGAAATATCAAATGCACTTCCACATTGCCAAGGTAATTCCGTTTCTCGCAATAAGTAATATAGAAAACCTCTACGTTCCGAGTCCTCTACCGAATTTCCCCCAAAGATAAATCTTTAAATGGCCCCCAAATAAAAAGAATTATCGAATTTTGGGGAAATCCATATACTGTATATATGGATAACCGAAAGTCTCTTCTATCATGTGACACCAAAAAAGTCCGAAAATGTTTTATGCTTGAGTGAGCACTACCCACTTCTGTAAAGGACATGAAAATTAGGGTTGCGCCGGAATTAGTTATCCACTTTGAGTGAAGTGAAAATTTATCCAATTTAGAAATTGCTGATTGGAAATCATGATGGAAATGGGTTTGTGCTGTGAATGACATGGCTTATGAATTCAAGTTTAGGCAAGAGTGATATGTATTGTCTTTTTAATCACAATTTGATTATGGAAGTTGTTTTGACAGTACCATATTATCTGATGTTGATGTCTCTGGTAATTGTAGTGATGCTCTTGGTAGTTCGTGTTGGGGTGGGGGCGAACTTTTTTTTTCCCACGAACTTTTTGTCACTAGCGTCCTTGACACATGCGCAACTTTGAAATAGCCCTACAATGCTTGGAGTTGGATGGGGTTTCAAAGTTTCATCCTACTTTTAGTAATATAGGTTTTCCCGGTCAATTTCGCAGATTTGTCATTCAATTTGATAAGGGAGTCATTCAAATTCGCCAAAAAGATCTGTGCCATGAAATTTATCATTCAAATTCATTTTGAGGTCATTCAAATTCGCACTTCGGTCAAGACATTTAGCGTTTACATCATTCAAATTCAAATATGCGTGGAGAGCATTCAAATTCGCTACCTCGCTTGGAAGCGTCTTTTCGAGCATTCAAATTCGCACGTGGGCATTCGAATTTGTAATGAGTTCATTCAATTTAGCATGTATTTAGCGTTTGTGTGTTTTTGCTCATCTATTCAAGTCGTAATGTTTAAAATAACATGTTTTGTCATGTACAGTTCTTGCAGCTATCAATCAAGAAAATAAATGAAAAAAAAAAATATAGGTTTTCCCGGTCAATTTCGCAGATTTGTCATTCAATTTGATAAGGGAGTCATTCAAATTCGCGAAAAAGATCTGTGCCATGAAATTTATCATTCAAATTCATTTTGAGGTCATTCAAATTCGCACTTCGGTCAAGACATTTAGCGTTTACATCATTCAAATTCAAATATGCGTGGAGAGCATTCAAATTCGCTACCTCGCTTGGAAGCGTCTTTTCGAGCATTCAAATTCGCACGTGGGCATTCGAATTCGTAATGAGTTCATTCAATTTAGCATGTATTTAGCGTTTGTGTGTTTTTGCTCATCTATTCAAGTCGTAATGTTTAAAATAACATGTTTTGACAATCAAGAAAATAAATGAAAAAAAAAGATTATGAAAAAAAATAAAAATCAATCAAGAAAATCTGCAATTCTGCAGGCACTATAAACGTTAGAAATGAAGAACAAAAATTCCTAGAACTAAATTTCAAAATGATAAATCAGAAGAAAATAAAATAAAAATAATAAATCAGAAGAAAAATAAAAGAATGTTATTGATTATAGAAAAAAAACACACCCATGTGTGCAGAAAACTCATAAGGAAAGAATGAAAATACCAAATAATTATCAACTGACAAAATTTACTGGAACTACATTTGATTTTGAATGCTCAACGTGTTAAGTTGAATGATCCGAAATGAAATTGAATGCTGGAATAACAGTATTGCGCAATTCCCTTGCCATTCTTTGCTAAATTGAATGAACGTTTTGCGAACAAGGTGCATTTAGTGCGAATTTGATTGACAAAAACTTAGATTCAAATGACATAAATACAAATTCGAATGATATGAAAATGAATTTGAATTACAAATCGGCTGTGCGCGACCTAAATCCTTGAAATTGAATGCACGCAAAATGAAATTGACTGACGATCTTACGAAATTGACCGGGAAAACCTATAATAAAAATACAAAACGTTATTTTTGTAATGTCCAATCTGAGAGTCGAACCCACATACCTCAGGTTAAATGTCCCAAGGCTAACGCATCTCGCCACAACAAGACGCTGGGAGCAACCGTCATTATATCGCTGACGGAATAAACCCTATGATTGCGAAATTGATTTAGATCGGAAAGGATCAGGTCTGCATGCGCCAGGGAGGACAGGGACAAAAAGTTCGTGGGAAAAAAAAATTAGCGGGCGGGGGGGGGGGGGGGGGGTGTGGTTGTGTGCGCGCGCGCGCGTGTGTGTATATTTTTCATAGTCATATATAGGTCAATCCGTAGGCATTTTGCTCCATTCCAAACCATTCATCCCATCTTTCCTTGCCAAAAACCAAAAACTTCTCAATTATCAAATTTCTGTTCCTGAATAGTAGTGACATCAACAAAGCCATACCCGACACAAATCCCAACCCTAATAATTCATTATCAATTACCACAGATCAGCAGCGCGTAATTCTTTTAAAACTTCCACAGGCAAACTATGATCACTGATGCATAAACTTTTGATTACATAACACATCTCACAAACCCATTATCAATCATAATATATCATAAACTAAGCAATTTCTAAGCTGGATCCGAGAACTGTTCATCTCTGCGCAACCTATATTCACGTCAGTAAACGAAGAAGCTTGATGGGAAGAATTTTAATTTGTAAACGAATTTTTAGGCATTTTACTCCCAGTGTTAAAGATCCTATGCTCGATCTGTAATGAAAAACACAAGTCAGAAAAAATTGGAACCAGCGAGATTCGAACCTGTCATCTACTGCTTGCCGGGCAGCGACTTAACCACCAGGCTATTCCGGTTCACGGCCAAGTCACGATGAACTGGAATCAAATACCCAAGATCCTCTTCTTTCTGACTCATTAATATTCAAACGGTCCGCCGTAGACAATGGTTAGTAAACGAAGAAGCTTAATGGGAGGAATTTTAATTTGTAAACAAATATTATAATACAAATATTATATTCTCGTCCTTTACAAAAGTGGGCGGTGCTCACCCAAGCATGACATGTTTTTTGGACTTTTCTGGTGTCATATGATAGAAGAGACCTTCAGCTATCCATATATATATATATATATATATAAATTTCCCACAAATTCACTAATATTTTTTTATTTCGGGGCCATTTTTACAAGTGTATCTTTATTTAGGGGCCACTCGGTATAGTGCTACCTGAATTTTGTCTTTATTCTCAGTAATATCTCTCAATAATCAAATAGATCGATTTTGTAACCATGGTAACCGTGAATTAGATGCTAAAAGCTTTTAAAATCATTAAAAGATACTGCCGTATACTTTCAATTACCTTTGCTTATTCACTTTTTATTTCAAGTCCTTAATATAGTGTTCTTAAAAAGGAGAGTGGAGTAGGCATGTGGGCCGGATGTTTTCCACCATCATCTTTTCTTCACTTGTGCTATGATACACTGTAAAAAATATCTGTATATTTACAGGGGGAAATATAGATTAGTTCTGTATTAATATAGCCAGTTTGATGCACATGGTGAATGTCTATTAAGGCATAAAAAAAGTGTCATATGATAAAAAAATGGATTTAGGGCCTTTTGCAAGTAATCTCTTCAAATTGATAAATAAATAAATAAATTAATTAATGAGTTAAAACCTTATATTACGGGAGGTTTGTGATAATTCATGATACAATTTTCATCATTTTGTTTACAATTCTGAAATATTAGGGAATTCCAACTAAGCACTGTAATATTCCCTTTGTCAGGAAAATAGCTTTGGAAATCTTTAAGGTAAATATGAGTAAGATCTATATTTCTTTTAGTAAACGCAGCGAGTTATGAAGAGAGAGATTGAGTGAATCAGAGAAATAGTGGAGAGAGAGAGAAAGATAGAGAGAGAAAGATATTAAGAGAAAGAGAGGCGCCAAGAAATAAAGGAAGATAAATCAGGACAGGAAAAAACAGGAAAAAAACTGGGAAGACGAAAGAGGATGACTGGATGTAGAGTAGGATGAAAACTTGGAAGAGCAAGGGGATGAAGGGGGATGAGGAGAGAGAAATAGAGAGAGAGAGAGAGAGAGAGAGAGAAGAGGAAGGGGGTATATTTGTGATTCAAGAAAATCACAGCAGCAATTAACTAATTGTAATGTTTCAAACAAGAGATGGCGCTAGACCACTTGAGTTAGCAAACGTTATCTGAACGCCATCACAGCAGCAAGTAACTAATTGTAATGTTTCAGACAAGAGATGGCGCTAGACCACTTGAGTTAGCAACACATTGTCATTTTTATAGCATGCCCCATGCCGGCCCCATGGGTCTCAAAACCTTTTGTTCAATATAATCCGTCATTCCTTATTTCTTATTCTCAATTTCTTTGTACAAATTTGATGCAAGTTTGATCACCCTGTATCATCTTAATAACGGATTAATTCGCAGTATTTGAGTTGTTGTACTCTCAGCTGTTTAGGCACATTCCTACTTCCAAGGAAGAGTCACTCAAAGCGCGCTTATCAGATCGACGTAAAATCATACAAAACCAGATCAAAATGGCTGCGCTTACAATACTCGCTACCGCCATTTTGAACTCACTCGCGAGGTTTTCACAAATTTAACCCGGAAGTTGATTATCACGATATTCCCACCAAGCGAGGGCGTAATCAAGTCGAATTCACTTTCAATGATACGATGTATTCACAGATAGATGGTGTGGCTATGGGATCCCCATTAGGCCCCGCGCTCGCTAACATTTTTGTTGGCGTTCATGAAATGCGCCTGCTACAGAACGCCACCGATCTTAATATAGTCCCGCATGTGTATTGTCGGTATGTTGATGATACGTTTGCAATTTTTGAAAACCGCGCAGCGTGTGAGGTTTTCCTTACACAACTGAACCGGCTCCATCCCGCGCAAAAATTCACATGTGAAATTGAACTGTCCAATGCGCTCCCATTTCTCGACGTTCTCGTGGAAAGAAGTGATGGGAAATTTATCACTTCCGTCTACTGCAATCCCACATTCACCGGGCAATACACGACATGGGACTCGTACAGTGCAACTTCATACAAGATTGGCCTCATTAGAAACTTAGTGTGCCGCGCCCTTAGGATTTGCTCTGCGGGCAAATTAGCTCCCGAAATCGCGAAAATCAAAACTATTCTCCTTGCCAATGGTTACCCTGAGCATGTTGTATCTCGCACCATAACACGGACGCTGGAGGCACAGTCCAAATCTGACACCAGATTTGGACCAAATGCCACGTGTATCTCAAACTACCCTGGAGGGGTAAGGTATCTGACAAATACGCCAGTCAGATCAAACACGCAGTGTCACGTTGCTATTACACGGTTTCGACACGCATTATGTTTTCTACACACAGGATGCTACCGTCAACTAGCAAGGATGTACTGCCCCCCCCCCCCCCCCCCCCACTTGAGTAATGTTATTTACCAATTTCAGTGCCGATGCGATGCCAGGTACGTGGGCCGTACTTCTTAGCGGTTGGCTGATCGCATTAAACAACACATCCCCTCGACTAGTCGGAACCGTACAACTAATCAGCGCACGCAGCCCGTCCGTGCCTGCAAATCTGAAATGCACGCTAACAGACCAAAGATAGCCAAATGCGATTCAGCGATTGGTCCCCACTTGCTGAACAATTCAGCTTGCGCACAAAGCTATGCCGACGATCAATTCTCAATTATGTCCCGGGCCAGAAGCTCAGCGCATTTACACTTTCTGGAAGCCGCTTATATTCAATTGCATGAACCTCTTCTGTGCAGACAAAAGGAGTTCGTCCAAGCTTTGCGATTGTTCTGAAATTACGGCGTCTAGGCTGCGTCCGGGTTTACCGACCATAATATAGTTGATTTTAAGTAATTTGTTATATACCTGCGTGATAACCTGATGAGTGCAGGTCGAAAAGCTTCGTTATCATGTCTCTTTTTCGTGCCATATTGAAATATATATATATATATATATATATATATATGAAATTGTAAGGAAATCACATATACAACGGCTTTGGTAACTCTCGTGGAAATAAATACAATATAAAAGGAAATGAGAGAATAATGGTTGCGTAACTTAAATCAAGGCTCCCCAGAGCTGTCCTCCCTTTTTGAAATTTTTGCAAAGGTTGAAAAAAAGGGAGGACAGCTCTGAGGAGCTTTCATTTAAGTTACGCAAACATTATTCTCTCAATTATTGTTAGGTTTTTTTAACGAAAATGTCGTTCCACATTTCTAGCATCTCAATAAATTATCATTATGTATAAATGGTAATTATGCTTAACTATGCTTAGTTCATATTTACACAGTGGCTTACTAACAAATAATTTGATGATTTTTATTCATTTTCAGCTTGGACTTCAATATGATAAACAAAAGCCCACACATGACCTATTCATAGTGAAGGCGTAGATTTTTGTTTACTCGTGTTGTCCTTTATGTTTATCAGTTTTGGATAAAAAGGCTGAGTGTTTTGTTAATTTCAAATCGTATATGGATAATTCCTAAAAGGAGTAGCTGTGGATAATATTTAGATTTTAGCACATATATTAGGCCCTAATAACGATTTATTGTACAGTATCGCAGTAGCTATGTAAACGAGTTCCGCGATATTTATTATTAACAATTCCCAATATATATTGTAACACTAAACAAGCAAAACTTATTTTGTTTAAGATTTGTTTCTTCTCCCTAACTTTCGTTTTACAGTTATCACATGTTCCGTTCCTGCTGCGTTGCCGCCATATCTGAGTCCATTGAAGAGTGAATGTACATCTGGATCAACCATAGATTACAATACAACATGTTCTTTTACCTGTGATACTGGATACAATATAAACGATCCTACGTCGTTATCGTGTACAGAAAGCGGAGCTTTGTCAGCTGATCTTCCAACGTGTACAAGTAATTATAGCCATGGGCCACTTTGAGTGTTAATCATTTCAACTAAATTTTGTACCCATTACCACATTACCAATATATGTGTGTATATATATATATATATATACCCCTAAAGGGTACATTAGGAGGACAGTTTTTGTCTTATTTCTAAAGCCAACTATCGACCTAATGTACCAACTGTCTACCTAATGTAGGGGGCGCTATTATGACGAAATTTAGTAAAATATATATATATATCTATATATATATATATATCTTGTAAGACGTGCAAAAGCGAATGATGACACGAGACGTAGCTCTATATCCGTTGCTAGTGCCAAGCTTTCGGCGTGGGCGCCTTTATCACGGCTATAAAACAAGCAAATAATACAAAGTAATACGAACTAAAATAATATAACATAATCAAAGGCACTGAGAGGTAACATAATAACGTGAATGGGGTAATAGACAAATGAACGGTACTAGCGGAAATACTGAGTTAATCAATTAATATGAATATTTGACCATAGTAGTACTGACAGGGTCCAAGTCATTAGACATCCAATATCATATAATAAATTTTTAGATTCAATGTATTATGATAAAACACCTCACATATTCTTTAATTTATAATGCGACAAGATTTCCGACATACTGCAGATAATAGGTTAATTTTTTTTTGAGGTATATTGTTTGAAATATAATAATAATACATTATTAGTAATATAACCCTCTGTATACCACAATATTTTAGATAATTGAGTTATTAACTAAACGGTACTTAAAAGAGTCGGTTGGACGTCGCCGAATATTCTGTAGATTAAAATTAACATATTTTATTAAAAGATATGCAATCAATATCAGACCTAAGTTATTAGGATTATGATTCAATAATTATATATATGCTATATTATGATATAATATAACGTCATTTATAGAATAAAAACTCGATAACCATCCCAGTATTACATCACCAATAGATGATTTAGTTTCTATCTTAACTATGTTCCAATGGTACAGTCAGGACATAAATTGTATAGTTCAAATACTATGATTTATAATAAGATGCGTGCAATATATGTATAATATAAACATATGTCATGTAAATATTGTATGTATACATCAGACCATACAAGTGTATGGATGTATACATGTTCATAATTTTGAATATGATCCACATCCACTTTATTATATTGAGCAATCCGACTCTATTATATATGTATAATGTTAGCAGGTACATTTTATATAAAATTATGTAACCGAATTATCACCTAACACTCCGGCCCCACCCTTTACACACAGCCCACCCCCCCCCCCCCCCGGACCCTCAGCTATCAGAATCTGCTTGTTTGCCATAAAGTTGGTGGTGGGTGTGGCCACCAGGGCCGTTACCATGGTAACGGATCAAGAAAAATATGAATTTTAGGAAAAGTCATTTAAAGTCATGGGCGTGTCAAAAAATGGCCGTTACTATGGAAACGGTACCATAAAAAGCGGGTATTTTTGACAATTTTATAAACTTATAAATATGAAATAGCCAAAAAGGTGTAATCCCTAGCCTAAAGTATGTTTTTCTATTAGCTAGGACTCTCAGCTATCATAATCTGCCTATTTGATGTACAGTTGGTGGTGGGTGTGGCCTGTAGGACCGTTACTATGGTAACACATCAAAAATAATGGATTCTTAGAAAATACCGCATCTTTGTAATTCAATAGCAATACAATATATGGTAAGTATCCCATTATGTGTATTTCAAGCTGCCTGATAGATTGCAACCACTATCTGAGCCATTTAAAGTCATGGCGTGTCAGAAAAGGGCGTTGCTATGGAAACGGTCCAACAAAAAGCTGTGATTTGTGAAAAAATCTATAACTAACCATTACAAAATAGAAAGAAAAAGGTGTCTGCACAGTCTTTGATAATGTTTTTTATATTAGTTATGACCCTCAGCTATCATAATTTGCTTGTTTGACATCAAGGTGGCGGTGGGCGTGGCCGCTAGGGCCGTTACCGTGGTAACACATAACAAAATACTGGAATTTAGAAAATACCGTATATTTCTCATTGAGGAGCATGAAATATATGGTAAGGCCTCTAATATATGTATTTTAAGGTGACCCACTGATTCCAACCACAATCTGAGTCATTTGAAGTCATGGGCGTGTAAAAAAGGGCCGTTGCTATGGAAACGGTCCCACAAAATGCCGATATTTGTGGAAAATATCTATGATTTATCAATACAAAATAGAAAACAACTGCACAATCTTAAGTCATGTTTTTCTGTCAGCTAGGACTTTCAGCTCTCATATTCTTCCTATTTTACATAAAGTTGGTAGTGGGCGTGACCACTAGGGTTGTTACCATGGTAACACACCAAGGAATTGAATTTTAGAAAATACTATATATCTGTAATTCAACATCACAAAAACAAATTGTAACCATCTAACTATATGTATTTTGGGGTGCTCGTTTGATAGCAAGTAGAATCAGAGTCATTGGAAGTCACCGTCATGTCAAAACATGGCTGTTGCTATAGAAACAGTATGATAAAAATTGAATATTTCTGTAACTATTCAACACAAAACAAAGAACAAGTGTATGTACAGCCTAAAATGGTGTTTATCTGTCAGTTAGGACCCTCAGCTATCATAATCGAAAGCTTCCTAGTAGCCACAAAGTTGGTTGTGGGTGAGACTGTCAAGGTAGCTACCATGGTAAGGCACCAAGAAACATCAGAGTTTTAGAATAATAGATAATAATAAATTGATCTTACTTACCCAGGATAACCACATCAGTAATATTACTGCCCTGCAACTATCATTGCCTTGTACACATTTCATACATCTGGGTCAAGCAAATCAAATGTGGGCAAAACACCTTGCCCAGGGATGTAAGCACCGATCAAGGATCGAATCCAAGAGCTCGCGTATGAGAGTGATAGGCCTTCACCAATATACCACAGTGCTTCCACCATGTATTTGTAATGTAACGAAGTACAATGTAGGCATCTAATTATACACAATTGAAGCTGCGCCTTTAATTGCAATCAAAAGCCGGATGAATTTAGGTCAGTCATATAAAAATATGCCGTTGCTAAAGGAAAAGAATGATAAGAAAGCTAATATTGATTTTTAAGAAAGGGATATTTATGTATCTAAATAATGAATTATAAACAAGTGCCTGAGTTCATAAATTTGTAACTGTCCTATTGGTTCAAATCCAGATCAAGAATATTTTCCAGGTTGGAGGCCTCAAGTTCATACCTGGTAGGACACTTGCTATGACAAACAAAGATGCAAATGTTCAAATAGATATGCAAGGCTTCTGAAAATTCATTGCATAAGCCAATTCATATTGAAAAGGTACCATTGTACTTAGAGATACTCTCATCTACTGTCTTGTCGTATTACAGTATTAACTTTGACTGCTTGGTAGGTGTTGTACTGTGGCTGTAAGCACCAAAAGTATCTTTAAAATATTGGCATTTCAGAAAGTGGCATTGTTTTTGTTTAACATTATTTTAAAACAATATAACAGTCTAGATATGCTAGATATCTCCATTGCAAGCAGCCTGAATGATTGCATTGAAAATGTTAATCATTTAAGACAATGATTATATCCAAATATGGTCGCTGCTAACTTAAAGGCAGATTATGACCGAGAAATTTATTTTTTAGAAAAAATGTGGCATATTCCTGTGATTTCACAACACGAAAGATAATGTTGGTGATATTATTTTTAAAAAGTTAATTTCTGACTGTACTGCTAACTGCAATTAAAGATCACATTGCAAGAAAATTCCATCAAAATAAATATTGGCTTAATACTTATTATTGCATAGATGGCATAAATTATACAAGGTTATCCAAATTCAACGCTTGTAAACATTTGAATTAATGATTATTATCAATTATAAAACGGTAAAATACAGCCCCCGATATAGCAGCTGAAGAGCTCCTTGAACGCTGCTGAGATGTGTGACGACACACGAAGGACCAGTCCTGTCTAAGCAGACGATGTCCCATAACATCTTACACATTTTTCAGTGCTGTTTTGTCATCTCCTCTTCACTTATTTCTCTTACTTGACTAGCGTCAGTCTTAATGTTAGTCTGTTGCCTCACTCTTAACTTCGTGTATGGTATCATTTTGATGAAAAATGCAGCGTTAAAAAACATAAAGGAATCAGTCACTTGTAAACAAAATAAGACGCCTTTGTATTTTCAGCTGTTTGCACCGGGGCATGTTCGGCGTTTCAAGAGGGAACGAATACAATCTGTGATATTATTCGGAGGGCTTTTCAATTTGAAAATGGGGTTTATTTCATTGATCATTGACCCTTCTCCTGTGTATTTACAATCAAACGGTTTTAGTTATCAGAATCAGTTTCACTTTCCCTTTTAGAATGGTGTGAAATAAGGTCATGTTAAATGTACCAAACTCTTTATAATTTGATAAATAATTGCATTGCAATTACGTTCATTCATTATAGGACGTCGCCTGCTTAAGCAGGATCGATCCCTAGTGTGACGACATCAAAACATCGCTATATTTCTGGCGAATCCTCGGATATTCCAGATGCTTAGAAGAGCTTTTATTTATGTTGTTTTTATAATCATCAGATACGCAGTTGACATAAAACTTATACGATTGCCATCTGTAAGCTTCCCAGTTTCTAGTGATACATTAATTGCCATATTTGTGATTTTCTTGCAATGTGATCTTTAATGTGTCGGTATTGAGTTCACGGTCATCTGTGAAATGACAACTGAGGTACATAAGTGTCCACACCCAGTTGACATGAGTGAGAGCTACATGTATTCCACTCCCCCCCCCCCCCCCCCCCCCTGCAAAGGAGTTCTATATTAAAATGAATGCCATTAGGAATCAGAAGTTAGAGAGCATCCTTTGGATAGAGGTACGGAACATTTTCAGCAGAATTCCTCTTGCAGCAACACCCGCTACTTTGGATGACGTTGAGGATTACCCATCAATCAGAGTTATCATGAAGAACAGATACAATTAAGGCATTGACAGACTTCAGAACTACATACCAAACTATAATAAGTAAACTTGAATTCCTTTTTGGGTGAATTGAGGATTCACTCATCATCTTTATCCTAACCATATAGACATTACTCAAGTATTGCAAAAAAATCCATTCTCTTGTAACATAGTGGTGGAGGTATAGATGACACCTATATATCCATCTTGAGTTCTGACTTTATTCTGCCAAACCAAACTGGGGAGGGTTGGATAATCTCCTCGCCATGACCTTCTTAGCCTGTGATTCAAGCCAGATAAGAGTGCCTCACCATTTCAGACTTGTAAGAAAGTCAACCAAGTTTTAATAAGAGAATACTCAGTTCAAGTAAGGTTGCAAAACGCCTTAAAGCTGTAAAAGATAGATAGACAAACCGCTGGTGTTCACTAATTTCACAACATTATGGACTTAGCCACTAAACCCATCCTTTATCCAACCATGCTTAAGGCAAGATAGTATTAGAGGAACCATATCACAAACTATTGGCCATATCTCCTCTAAAGCCAAGAGAACTGCAGCTTACCTGTAAGGGCAACCAATATGTAAACGCATGGCTAACATACATGTACCCCAATCATACAAGTCATGCATGAGAATGCTGGGCTACAATTGCGCCACATGCCTTCTCAGTGACTCTTTTGAATATCTTCTAGCAAATATAAAAGAATCCGGGCAGGTATCAGCACTTTAGTCCTGGACTTGATCTATGATGAGGCACCCAAAAGTTCAATTCTTTGGCCCTGTTTCTGATGAAGTCCAAATCCTAGACCACCTTGGTCATGCTGTTAATCCTTAATGAACATGCAGATTTCTTATGGGTAGGATTAGGGGATGCTAAATTCTATTCCAATCTCCTCAGATTTATTTCAAGTAGACAGGTTTAGCTACAGACCGACAAGTTTATCATCTTATGAATACATTAGGTTCTGTGACTGAGGTGAATCCATCTATTAAGCCTCCATTGCCTCCCTCCCAATGCCAAGGAATAAAGGTGGGTTCTACTCAAGTACAGCTAACCATTTAGGATCAGCTGTTGTTACTGCAACGGTCCCCCACATGGACACCCACATCTTGCCCGGAGCTATCCGAACACGGCGAATAGTTAAAAAATGTCTTTGCAACATAATTGCTGCTGTGTAATAACAAAAATCTGTCACCTTTTTTTTTTTAATTGCTCAGTTTTCATAATAATACTACCATGGCAACAACCCTGTTTTGACATTAATATGGCCTTAAATGATTCGGATTATGACTGCAATAACTCAGGCAGTTTATGATATGTATATCAAGACCAATATTTTGTGTTTTCTATTGTTAAAACAGAATATATATGTCATTTTCAAACAATTTCCAATATTTTGATGGTGCGTTGCCATAGTAATGGGGCTGGTGCTCACACCCACCATATCGGCGTCAGTTTGAGACCAAACGGATAATAAGAATTATAATCCTTTTACTGACTGTGACCTTAAAAGCACACCCAAAAATTGCACTCAAAAGAGCTGCTTGAAATAGATGTAATGCCTACTAAATATTTTCACGTTGTTGAATTACACATATATGTTATTTATATCTTATTACCATGGTAACAGCCCGAGTGGTCGCCCGACATCCACCTTTGTGGCAGTCAGGGAGAATATGATATCCAGGGTCCTAGCTAACGTACAGGGGGGAAACATTTCAGTTTGTGGAGACCCTTACTTTATAAAGTGTGTTAGATAGTTACAGATTTTTTCACTAATATTTATTAATTCACCATAACGTTTCTATAGCAACAACCATGTTTTGACATGACGGTGACTTCCAATGACTCAGATTTAGCTGACAGATAAACACCATTTCAGGCTGTACATACACTTGTTCTTTATTTTGTGTTGAATAGTTACAGAAATATTTGATCAATTTTTATCATACTGTTTCTATAGCAACAGCAATGTTTTGACATGACGGTGACTTCCAATGTCTCTGATTATCAAACGCGCACCCCAAAAAACATATAGTTAGATGGTTTTTGTGATATTGAATTACAGATATATGTTTCATATTTCTTGGTGTGTTACCAGGGTAACAGCCCTAGTGGTCACGCCCATTACCAACTTTATGTAAAATACAAAGAATATGAGAGCTGATGGTCGTAGCTAACAGAATAACATGATTTAAGATTGCACAGACAGTTGTTTTCTTTTTTCTATTGATAAATCATAGATATTTTCCACAAATATCAGCATTTTGTGGGACCGTTTCCATAGCAACGGCCCTTTTTTACAGGCCCATGACTTCAAATGACTCAGATTGTGGTTGGAATCAGTGGGTCAGCTTGAAATACATATATTAGAGTCCTTACCATGTATATTTTATGCTGCTAAATGACAAATATACGGTATTTTCTAAATTCCAGTATTTCGTTATGTTACCATGGTAACGGCCCTAGCGGCCACGCCCACCATGAACTCTATGGAAAACAGGCAGATTATGAGAGCTGAGGGTCCTAGCTAACAGAAAAACATGATTTAAGATTGTGCAAACAGTTGTTTTATATTTTGTATTGATAAATCATAGATATTTTCCACAAATATCAGCATTTTGTGGGAAGGTTTCCATAGCTTGTGGTTGGAATCAGTGGGGCAGCTTGAAATACATATACTAGAGGCCTTACCATATATTTTATGCTGTTAAATGACAAATATACGGTATTTTCTAAATTCCAGTATTTCGTTATGTGTTACCATGGTAACGGCCCTAGCAGCCACGCCCACCATGAACTCTATGGAAAATAGGCAGATTATGATAGCTGAGGGTCCTAGCTAATAGAAAAATATAATCTAAGATTGTGTAGACACCTCTCTGTCTATTTTATACTGATAAGTAGCGTGAGTGTAGCGCTATTTCCTGGTATGCTCATCATCGTGCTCTTCAATTTGATTGAATTTTCCCTGTTTTTTCCAGAAATAGCTACTTCAAATTTATACCATGTGAAAGTTTAGGACTCAGTGATCATCATGGTTCTACTCCGAAGTGCTGATGTGGTCTTATTTTTGTGCAGTTTCTGGATATATTATTTCACATTTCTTCAATTTCTTCAATACCTGAGAATACACTCAGTTGTCCAAGCACCATACTTCCAGACTTCTATTGTGCATGGTCATTCACTTGACTTGTCACATACAATAGCTGGGACTCTGAATACCAATGACCATCACATTGGCTATTCACTCTACTTGGATTGGGATCTCAAAGATAGTCTTGATCCTATCTCTATGCTGATTACTCCATCTATTCATACAAGAATGCTGTTTGCTACAAATCCTGACTGTACAGTTACTGCAACAAGGAAATATGACACAGAGTTCCTCCATAAGCTGAATGTTGGAACATGTACTTCTCACGAATGTTCACTGTCATCACAATTATGTTCTACGTTATTAGCCCTAAACCTGTTGAGATCACCGTGTGCGGTACATGGACGGGGCCCCGTTCATCCTTCGACCTATCACCGACGAACAAGACGCCTATTCAAGGGAGGAAACCGCCGTAAAAGCAAGTATGGTTTACCGATCCGGGTCATTACCAGGTGTCCTTCATCTTACGATGTATCTACGCATCCGAGGTTGTTATGAAAACTGTACAACAACGCAAACTCAACTTTATTACATTGACTGATCATTCGTATCCAAAAAAAAGATTATATATCGTTCTGTATGCTGAATGCCAGATCGCTCCGAAATAAGTCTACAGAATTCCAGGATTTTGTCTTGGACAACAACTGCGATGTTGTGGGAATCAGCGAAACGTGGATCACTCCGGATGATGATGCTGTCATCGCCGCCATCAAGCCTCCCGGGTACAGTTTTACTCATCTCCCGAGAGCCTGCAAGCGTGGAGGCGGTGTTGGCCTCCTTTATCGCAGCGAAATGAAAGTGTGTGTCAACCCCTCATCAGATTTTCAATGCTTCGAAATGTTATCAGTTACCTTGACTTCTAAGAACACTAATGTGGATATTGTTATCATGTATCGCCCTCCGGGTAACCTGATGAGGTACACATGAGAAACCTACGTCTCTTATCATCACTGGAGACTTTAACATTCACTTTGACAATCACAATGCATCTAACACCAAGCAATTCAATGAGCTGTTAGCAGGTTATGGTTTGGTGCAGCATGTTTCCACACCTACCCATGACAAGGGTCACATTCTGGACGGTTTTATTTCACGACAATCTGACGATAAGGTGTTTTCAGATCTTCAGATTGGCCCAGGTATATCGGACCATTCTGCAATTTTGTGCAAAATACATCTGCACAAACCTACATTAGCAGTACATCATCGAGTTATACGTAATATTAGCGCTATTGACAGAACATCATTTGCAGCAGATATGATGAACAGCGATCTTGCCTCTAAGTCTTCACCCACTGATGATGCAACAGCTAGAGTCAACTTGTACAATACGGTTCTGGGTGACTTGTTAGATGTCCACGCACCAGCTACATCCCGAATCGTTAAGACGAGGCCTTACACTCCTTGGTTTACCCCCGTGATCAGAAAAGAGAAACATGAACGTCGGCGCTTGGAGAAGAAATGGCGATTATCGAAGCTAGAGATTGATCATCAACTGTTTTGCCAACAGAAACAACATGTGAACTCTCTTCTCCGGAAATCAAAGCATGTCTACTACCAGCAATCAATAAATGATTGTGGTAACGATTCCAAGAAAATGTTCAAAATTACCAATGCACTCTTGAATCGCAAACGGGCATCTCCACTTCCAGCGAATGCATGCAGTAAATTCCTTGCTTCACTCTTCAGCCAGTTCTTTGTTTCCAAGATTGACAGCATTAGGAGACAACTTTCCACCGATGTTTCTCCGCTACCTCCACTTTCTTGCACTGGACTTTCAACCCTGACAGATACAACTTCGGAGGAAATTGAGTCACTTATTGGTAACAACCCTGTGAAATCGTGTGAGCTTGATCCCGTTCCCACTAAGCTTCTGAAAGAAAATGCTGCTATCATATCTCCTTACATCGCTGACATGGTGAATTTGAGTCTGCAGAGTGGGACAGTTCCTGAAGCTCTGAAGATCGCTTATATTCATCCACTATTGAAGAAGCCTTCGTTAGATCCGGAATGTCTCCAGAATTTTCGTCCAGTGTCGAATCTACCTTATTTGTCAAAACTTCTTGAGCGGGTAGCTTTCTCCAGGTTGTATAATTACTTGCTTGAGAATGATTTACTCGACAATCACCAATCGGCCTACCGTGCAAATCACAGTGTTGAGACCCTGCTCCTCAACCTGTCCAATAACGTGTTGACAGGAATGGATGGAGGTAAAATCACAGCAGTCGTGTTATTGGATCTGTCAGCTGCATTTGACACTGTGGACCATTGTATTCTTGTCAATGTTTTGTCATCAATGGGAATTTATGACCGCGCACTTGAATGGTTCATGTCCTATCTGGAAGATCGCCAGCAGTTGGTATGTGTAAATGATGAAAGATCCGACCCGGTCAAGCTAAGGTGTGGTGTTCCGCAGGGATCAGTCGGAGGTCCGTTGCTGTTCTCCGTGTACATCACTAGGCTCAACCTCTCAGACAGTTTTACAGCGACATGATGTCCAGTATCACTGCTACGCGGATGACATCCAGATCTATGCATCGTTTTCTCCAAATCAAGCTGACGCAAGTCGAACTGTCAAACTACTTGAAACTTGCATCAAATATGTACATGTACAAACTTGGATGAACTCGAACTCACTCAAACTAAATGACAGTAAAACTGAACTGATACTATTTGGTTCCAATTCTAATCTTGCTAAGATAGAGTCGTTTGATATATCAATATCTGATTGTGTAATCAGTCCGTCCTTGAATTGTCGTAACCTTGGTGTTATGTTAAACTCGTCCATGTCACTGTCAACTCATGTGTCTAGTATCTGTAAGTCGGTTAGGTATCAACTGAGAAACTTAGGTTTTATTAGGAAATACTTAAGTCGTTCAACCACAGAGAAACTTGTTCATGCTGTTATCTCATCACGCTTAGATTTCTGTAATTCCATCCTCTATTTGCTCCCTGACACGCAACTCGTTCGTCTCCAGAAACTACAAAATACTGCTGCGCGTATTGTCACACTTTCTCCTCGTAGAACTCACATTACCCCCATTCTCAAAACTCTCCACTGGCTCCCGGTATGTGACCGAATCATTTTTAAGTTGTTGCTGCTAGTTTTTCGTTCCTTACATGAGTCTGCTCCTTCCTACAATATGAAGTTGATTGTTAAGTATAAGCCTACAAGACGTCTTCGTTCATCTCAATCCTCCTTATTACACGCACTTCATGGGGGGATAGAGCTTTTTCTCAGTATTCATAGCCTTGCATCCCCTCAGGACTTCAAATCTGCTCTAAAAACCCATCTTTTTCAAAACAGCCCTATTTAATGAATACAGTTATAATTTATGTTTTTAGTATACATATAACTCTACTTTAGTGTAAGAATTCGATATACATGTATATATTTGTTCATTATTGTTAAATTGTAAAGCGCCATGAGCGTCAGAGCCTGGCGGATACCGGCGCTATATAAATGTTCATATTATTATTATAAGTTTAGATATTTTTCCAAAATATAAACTTTTTATGGTACCGTTTCCATAGTAACGGCCACTTTTTGACATGACCGTGACTTCAAATGACCTAGAGTTTGGTTTCAATCAATCAGGAAACTCAAAATACATATATTTAGATGCTTACCAGTCATTTTTCAAATTTCTGAATAAGAAATATTAGGTATTTTAGTAAATTCATATATTTCCTTGATGCGTTGCCATGGTAACGGCCCTGGTGGCCACACCCACCAATAACTATGGCAAACAAGCAGATTCTGATAGCCGAGGGTCCTAGCTACCAGGAAAACATCACAAAAAATTGTGGCTAAGGGGTTGGGGGGTCTACGTTGGCCCATAGACTACAGTCTCCACACTATCTCAGCCCACCTCAAACAAAAACACAGCATCAACACAAGTGCCTGACAACTTATGTTATTATTATACTTACATATGTATACTCAGATACTGTATATAGTTATATGTTTCTATGTATTTCCGTTACCGTTCATTTGTCTATTACCCCATTCACGTTATTATGTTACCTCTCAGTGCCTTTGATTATGTTATATTATTTTAGTTCGTATTACTTTGTATTATTTGCTTGTTTTATAGTCGTGATAAAGGCGCCCACGCCGAAAGCTTGGCACCAACAACGGATATAGAGCTACGTCTCGTGTCATCATTCGCTTTTGCACGTCTTCCAAGATATACTAGGCTGCTTTAGATCTGCGACGCTAGTTCTGCGACGCGCCTATTAGGCAAAAAAGGTTGTTCTGCGCATGCGCGAGACAGTTCTTCCCAATCGATCTCGCGTCCTCCAATTTTTCACGACGGTTCTGGCCCATTTTAACGTCCGCTCAAATATCTCGACGCTAAACTGATTTTGCTATAAATATGACGTCACAATTGAGTGCACTTTTGTCATTTGTTGAAATTGAGAAAAGCTCGACGAACATCTCCTTGGTAAGTTACAAAGTTGTGTTTTTATGTCGATTTAAGTTATTTCTTGTGATATGTTTGTTACCAATGACTGCAGAAAGTTTTGAAGTATATTTTGATTATGCTGCATAATGTCAATAAAGATATAATTTTTATTTATTCCAATTACTCCATTGGTCGGGGAAAATGAAACGCCGCTAGCGATGACAAGATGATGGTCCCATATATTGATTTTCATGTTGTAGGCCTACTTGATATCTAGAGTAGACAGATGTAGGGCCTAGGCCTAGCCCTATGTTGTATGTTGAGAATCATTTATTAAAATGGCGTCTATTAAAATTGACATTTGTCAAGCTTCCACGGAGGTCAGTGCAGTGGAGCCAGATTTAGCCTAAGTTGAACAACCGACGATACAGAGAGACTGAAGCTTTTGGTCAATACTTGATACAGAGCTGCTAATTCGTAGTTAACTTAGACCAAAAGCTGTCTTCAGACTCGGACAGTCTCAGTCTCTCTGATTCTGACCCGGTTGTATCGTCGGTTATTCCACTGAGTCTGAGACTACGTATGGCTCACTATCCCTGATAGCAGAAAGTGGTAAAAATTACGTGATAATTACGTTGTGGTTTTCGTCTTTTTTACGTCCTGTAATTACGTCAATAAGACGACAACTTGCACCAACGCAAGACGTCAAGAGGACGTCTTATTTTGACGTCATCTGTACACTGTAAAAACTGAAGTGCTGTATATAGCACTTTTTGAGGGCATGCATAGGGACTGCACTCAGAGTGCTATTGAATGCACACAGCGTGCTATTTCACGGGAGCTGGATCGGCTCCTTAAACTGCTAAACATTCATTAAAAAAAATGATTTGGGCGAGCTTCGAACCAGGGTCCGCTGATCGAGAATTGCTGGCATTACCGCTAGACTAACTCACATTGTACGATTTAGAGCAGATCATATTGTTACATAGTGAATTTACGACACCACATAGTTCATGTTATCTACTTGACTCCCATGACTAAACTGGATTGCAAGAAGCATTCGTTAGTCCATCGGTAACGTCAGCGCCTTTCAATCAGCGGAACCTGGTTCGAGGCTCGCCACGGTCACATTTTTTTTTTGCTGGTAAATTAGCACACTGCAACAGCATTTCAGGTGCAGTCACTATACATGCCCCTAAAAGTAGCACTTTAGTTTTTACAGTGTACAAGACGTAGATATGACGTCAAAACAAGACGTCCTCTTGACGTCTTGCGTTGGTGCAAGTTGTCGTCTTATTGACGAATGAAGACGTAGAGATGACGTCAAAATAAGACGTCCTCTTGACGTCTTGCGTTGGTGCAAGTTGTCGTCTTATTGACGTAATTACAGGACGTAAAAAAGACGAAAACCACGACGTAAATATCACGTCATTTTTTAACACTTTCTGCTATCAGGGATGGGGAAGGTTGACAAATACGTTTTGAATATAAATAATTCCCCATAACTGACGGTTATTTCTGTCTAATTCATAGTGTGATTTATTTCAGTCTGTCCTATTTCTGTGCAATATCTTGATAAGGCTAATAAAAGCCCCAGCTTCCATCAATTGATCCTCTCACTTTTCCCTCAGAAAATATTTTATACTGACACTTTTTACTGAAGTCAAGATGAATTAAAGACAAAGTGAAATGTGATCTGTCCTCCAAGAAGTCTGAGAGTAAGAATGAGAGGGTTAATCTGTGCAGGGCCAGGGCCCTCGGTCGACTAGATTTATGCCTAGGGCTAGGCCCTAATGCCATGGTGCTTAATTACCCTAACTTGAGTTAAGCACCGTGGCATTATGCATAATTTAGTCTACCGCTATTAAACCCTAGTAGAGTTTAAATTTGGGGCACCCCAGGCTTATGACTTATGTTATTATGTGAAAATATCTGTAATTATGATAATCTAGACTGTACTATGCTTTTATTACCAACAGAATCGTATCTGTTCTCTTTAAATTACAGAGCTATCTAACTATGGTAAAATGGACTAAAGTAATGCAATGGGACCATGACCAGGGGAGCGTTTCATCAAGCATTTTGTCAGTGATTTTTACTGACAAATTTGCTCTCATCCAATCAGATGCAAGGATTTCAGTAGCTTATAACAGTTGTCGGTAAAAATCACTGACAAAAAGCTTGATGAAACGCTCCCCAGATCATCCTATATCGTGATACCTGTAGACTTTGTCATCTACTCGCTGCAGGAAACCCAAGTTGAACTGGCAAGGTAAACTTGATTTTGGAAAACTCTAAAACCTTATGATTTGTTTTTGACATAGTCATAGCCTACTCCAGCTCTGTTACTAGATTAGATTATATATATTTAGACTTTAAATAATAGACATGTACATGTACATTGTAATCTGTTTTCTGTAGACCCTATAGAGTATAGTCTACGTTCAAAAGAGTCATGTAAATTATGTTGAGAGTACCTGCTTACTTAGACCAATAAATCTGACCTTTTTTTTTGGGGGGGGGGGAGGGGTGGGGTATTGCAGGCAGTTAACATTTCACTCCTATAGCCTCTTTATAGATACACCCAAAAATGTGTATTTTTTATATGATAAAAGCCATGACATTGACTACCAGTGGTACACATAGTTTGACGTTCCAGTGGTAAATCTTGAGCATAATTCATGAATTCTTTTCACACTTCACATATTTCATCAAAACTTTTAATGTTAGGCACAGTCAATTGTCATGTGACCTCAAGCTAATGCTGTTTTAGTCTCTGAATAAAACGAATAAATTTGTAAAATCAAATAATTTTCTTTTTATTTCCATTGTAAATTAGAAAAAGTTTTTGAAAATTGTGGCATGACTACATTAGTATTAAAAAAAATGTTTGTTTTTTAAATCATCATTAATGCTTATTGTATCAATAATTGTAAGCAGAAATAGTGCATTCCGATTTAATCATGACATTTTATATAATCTTGAACTTTGAACCTTGAAGTGGTAATCCCTTTCACCATTCTGGGGCATTTTCTAGACAGATAAGTCAATGGCTAGGGAGTTTCAGCCCCACCCCCAAATTGCTAAAACTACTGTTTGGACAACCATCTGCTCATATTATTTTGGGCTGTAATGTTATGTCTTGTAAATTATGAAAGGCTGCACATGGATATACATTACAATCCACCTTTATGTCACTAAAAGATGTAGAATTGTTTGCTTGTAAAATTACAAAAATGGATATTAGTATAGACCCCACCTCATGAGTTGTTGCCCATGAACCAAACATTATAATCTATTCTGACATTGCATTTGAAGAGAGCATTGTTTTTTTTTTATGATGTTGATAATTGAGTTATCTTAATAAAGGTCATTTCACACTGAGGAACATTTCTTGTTATTTTTTTTCCATAATTTTGTGAAAGATGTGGTGATGGTGATAGAGATGCAGGCACAATAATTTTCTTTAGAAGGACTGTGCTTAAAGAATGAAGTGTAATGGTGGATTGGTGTAAACACAGCCTTATGTAACCTTTAATTGCTGGATGTTTGATTTTTGTGCTATAATAATTGTGTGTTTTGAGTATGTGTGTGGGAGGGGGGTTCTGTTGATACTGTCTTTTACTGAAGTTTAGTGTTTACGCAGTGGTGGATCCAAGATTATCTGGGCCTGGAAGGGGGCTGGGGGGCAAGTGAAAATTCTCTAACAAGAAACAATAAGAAGACACAATGTATTTTTTTTGTAATTTTAATTTTGTTTTTTTTATTTAATTTATTATTTTTATTCTTAATTTATTTATTTATTTATTTTTTTATTTTATTTATTTATTTTTTTATTTATTTATTTATTTATTTTTTTTGGGGGGGGGGGAGGGGGCAGGGGATTATCTGGCTGCTGGTGCATGATAATATTATGGCTTTGTTGCTGTCGGAAGGGAGGAGGCAGTGGGTATACAGATGCGTATGCTGCAGTGCAACTGCCGGAATGTCTCTATATTTTTTATATATTTATTTTTCTATTTTATCTACTTATTATAAGTGCACTTAATCATTTTTTTCTTCCCCTTTTTCCTTTTCCTTTGGATAAGCGATCAGGCAAATGCCACAAAGATCTGTTGAGAGCCAGATGATATGGTATATGTCATAGCCTATACCTCTCACCAGACGTCGCGTGAATAATTCTGAATAGAAGAGGGGTTCAATATTATTTAAGGAAGGGTACAAAACAAATCAGTGCTGTAATGGGGGGGGGGGGGGGGAGGGAGAATGAAAGAACAGAATGATAAAATGATAGGTGGTGCCAATTGATGTAGGAGGTGGCAATTAACAATTTTCAACAAAAACAATGAACGGGGAAAAATGAAAAAGGCGTGATGTTATAAATCATCAAATTTAGCAAAAAAATCAATAGTGGACAGTTTGAGGGAGAAAATATGCTAATATGCGTCGTACCCCCCCCCCCCCCCCCCCCCGCCCATAACATTTTTTATTATATTTTTTTTTAGCTGGTACTTCCTCTCCCACTGTGATGGCGGCATAGTCTAGTGTCTTTTACTATCATTAAAAAAAACCTTTAATTATTCGTAGGACAATATCTCATTTAGTTGATCCTCTTTAAAAAAAATATCGGCTTAATAGTACATGAAGATATTTGGAGCATTGTGCACTTCTGGCCCGCCAGAAAATTGTACCAGAGAAAGTGGGACGCAGAAGCGGAGTTGAGCCTCCTGTACCCCCTTGTTTTGTCTGATTTGCACTATGCGTCTTCCCAAAATCTAAAACCTCTTTTCAACACGACGCGGTGAAAGAGGAGAACGTTAACGCAACCACGGAATTGGCGCGTCATAGCATTAGCGTCGCAGATCTAAAGCATGCTAATATTTCTACGGTGACACAGTCAATGAGTACGAAGATTGTCAAACCTCTCACACATTTATATATATATATATATATAAATATATATAAATATAAACTACTCTAATGTATGCGTGTATCTCAAAGTATGCGCTTGGATCCACGCGGCTTGTCTTTGTTCAAAACCCACCTGCCCCCGACAAAGGAATTAATTAATAAGGTTGAAGATTTGTCAATCTGTCGGTTAATTGAATCTGGTGTCGCCGAAACCACTGACCCGTCTCCGTGGTCTAGTGGTTAAGCCATTGGCGTTCTAAGCCAACGACCGGTGTTCGATTCTCGGCGGAGACATTTTTTCAGCCTTTGCAAAAAATTTCAAAAAGGGAGGACAGCTCTGGGGAACTTTGATTTAAGTTACGCAACCATTACTCTCTCATTTCTATCACATATATATACATGTATATGAAATATCATATATAAATATAGTGAGAGAGGTGTGGATGTGTGGGTGTGTGTTGGTGTGTGATTATGCTTCATATAAACTTACATTCGTTGGAAAAAAAAATCAATTTTTGGATATATGTGACCCGTCACGTCAAAATGAGACAGAAGTCGCATTTTTTGAAATTGCATTTTATTATTGATTATTATTCTCCGTTTCATAAGCTTTAATTTGGTATATAGTTCAACTCTAGAGAGTGAGTATTAGTGGAGATAATAGCTTTTGAATCTTGAGTAAAGTAGGGCTGTGGCAAAGTATTTCTTCGAGAAAAACGCTTCCAAAGTTTGACTTCCGTTTTGCAGTCATGCAGCAGTTTCCGTTTGTAATGTCAACTAGATTTTTATAAGGCTCTTAGCAACCGTTTATTAATTCTAATAAAAACTAGTCCTTATGTTTCTTTAGGATCTCTTCTCATGAAAACATGAATTTTAATTCATTTAAGCCATGAATTCTAACGCTTTAAAGGGTAACAAATCAAGTAGTTTCACGGCACTGAAAAAGCTTCCCGCATCAACTTCATGCTTTTTTCGTTGAGCCTTTCCTATGCCGGTATGATTTTCTTAAAGGGTTGATTAACCTAGCTATAGTCAAAAGGTTTATAAGTCTGTCATTTTGTGCGGGGAAATGTATTAGATTATGGTTCAAACTTTCAGAGGTTTTTATGTCATTATATCTTTTTCTAAATTAATCATGTAAACTTGATTTCTTTCAATGTTATTTGCTTTCTTTTTATAGCTTGGATTCGATTGTCGCAAAGTCATTCAATTTTGGCAAATTTACTGATTAGACTAGTCTTTACCAAGAATAATATTGACAGAGATCGTTGATGTCTGCGTATGAAGCTTACTTTTTTACTTTTCGTCTTGTGAAAGAGCAATAGAAATCGCCGCTTTCTTTAGCTGAAGAATTAACACACGATTATTGATTTTCTGTCTCTCCTTCTACATCACGCACCTGTTTCATAATCTCCACAGTTTTATTTCTTTCTTTTGAAGGCTAACTCTCTTTTCGGTTCGCTCTTTACTTATTACCAGATTAAACAACGATGGAATGAAACAGAATCATAATAAAGAAATTGCATCATGCTCTAGTTAGTTCTACCTTTAAAAAATGTTTATAAAAGCGTCTTTCTTTTCTTTTCGCCATGTCAAAGAGGTATAGAATTCGCCCCTTTCAAAGAACAAGGATTAAGTCACATCCTGCCTTCGCGAGACGATTGATTTTCCTTCTCTCTCATTGTCCTTCTCAGGGGCCGCGGAACGTCTTGGAAAGTGGAGGGGCTAAGTGGGGGGGGGGGGGGGGGGGGGGGGGGGGGTGATCCCTATAGCTAGAAGGTCCGAAAGTTAGCGGGTCCGATAGACCGACACCCAATAGATAGAAGGTTCGATAGACCGAATGTACGAGAGGGTCCAGTAGACAGAAGGTTCTATAGACCGAATCGGCAGGAGGGTCCGATAGTCCGAAGGTTCTATAGATCGAATGACCAACGGGTCCGATAGTCAGAAGGTCCGATAGATAGAAGGTTCGATAGACCGAATGTACGAGAGGGTCCAATAGACAGAAGGTTCTATAGACCGAATCGGCAAAAGGGTCCGATAGTCCGAAAGTTCAGTAGGGGTCCGATAGTTAGAAGGTCCGATAGACCGACAATAAATACGTAAAAAGGGTAAAATAGTGGATAAAATGATAAGTGGGTAAAATATGTGGTTAAAATAAGTGGGGGCGTTCCAACCAAAGAAAAAGCAAAAAAGGAAGAGGTTGAAAAGGAAAGAAGAAAAGAAATGAAAAGAAGAGAAAAATAAAAGAAGAAATCAGAAAGGAAAGAGAAGAAAACAAAAATTCAAAAACGTCGCTCACTAGCATTATTAGGGTTATTTACCAATTCCCATTATATTTTCATTATTGATATTAATTA
Source organism: Heliocidaris erythrogramma (assembly GCA_025617745.1). Classification (NCBI taxonomy): domain Eukaryota; kingdom Metazoa; phylum Echinodermata; class Echinoidea; order Camarodonta; family Echinometridae; genus Heliocidaris; species Heliocidaris erythrogramma. Next base: position 7,952,776 of record CM046873.1, on the reverse strand, counting down.
GTTATTAATATAATCGCCATATTTATCTATAAACCAATGCAATTATATTAATAAGTCATATTCTTATGGAAGTTATTTGGTTTGCATCTTGAATCTCTAGCTAATGTTATGCTATTTTTCTACTCAAAGAATGTTAGCAACATAACTGAAAAGAATCGAGCCACAAGTTGACCTAGAGAGGCTAAAGAGATGAATTTTCAGAAATAATGGCCTGTGACCAATAGTCTCTTCCCATATGAGAACGAAAGATGCCGATAACATGTTACACAGATTATGAGAACGGAATATCAATACGCTAGAACCTATTCTCAGGATACAAAATTCTTTTCTCTCTCTCCCTCTCTCTCTCTCTCTCGTTCGCTCGCTTTGCTCGCTCATACAATCAAGAAACTAGGCCTAGATTGTTTCTTGCAGCAAGCACCTCTTACGTCCTGCAACAAGAAGCCCGAATATCATAATATTCGGGCAGTGAGGTATCCGACTATTCTCGAATTCCCCCACCCCCCCCCCCAAAAAAAAATGGTATAATTTACCCGACAGAGTCCACAGACTAAAATCTGCCACAAGATAGTAGTATGGTTGTAGTCGGTGAACATTCAAAAAAGTATAAAATCTGACATCATAGCTGGTAGGAAAATATCACCTCAAAACCCTTTTTAAAAAAATGGAAACGCCCCCCCCCCCCTCCCAAGAAGGTGGTAGGGCCTAATTGAAACAATTTCATTCTTATCGGGCAGAATCTTTTGTTAGAATCTTATCTTTTGTTACATTTAATGAAAATTCAACTATAAAGTGTGCCCCCATAAAATTTCTTTGTTTAAAAAATAACACTTGTGTTTGAAGGGGACGTACGCCCTTTCCTCAGCTTGCTCCACTAGAAAAAATGCTTTGGGCATGATGGGCCTCGGGGCTTTAGTTTGCACCATATAATTAGATTTCCATGTTTCAAACAATGGTCAGCGTTCCCCATTGCCAATGCATCGGTTTAATGGCAAAATTAACGGGGGGAGGGGGGGGGGGGCTGATCTGCGTGGGTGGACCACCCCCGCCCCACGGTGATGATGATGATGCTCTGTTAAAAATACTTTTAACATGTTGAAAATGTATAAAACAAAACAAAACTTTAAAATAAGTATTCACTTATTTTACCGTTTTTACGTTATTGTCGGTCTATCGGACCTTCTAACTATCGGACCCCTACTGAACCTTCGGACTATCGGACCCTTTTGCCGATTCGGTCTATAGAACCTTCTGTCTATCGGACCTTCTGACTATCGGACCCCGCTGGACATTTGATCTATAGAACCTTCGGACTATCGAACCCTCCCCCGATTCGGTCTATTGAACCGTCTGTCTATTGGACCCTCTCGTACATTCGGTCTATCGAACCTTCTATCTATTGGGTGTCGGTCTATCGGGCCCGCTAACTATCGGACCTTCTAGCTATAGGGCTGTAACCAAGTGGGGGGGGGGGGGGGGGCTGCGTGTATAACCACATTTTTGCACTGCCACCATTTGCACGTGTTTACTGAAAAAAGTGGGAGGGGGGGGGGGGGGCTGCAGCCCCCAGCCCCGGTTCCGCGGTCCCTGCTTCTCAATCACGAGCTTGTGTCATAATCTCCACACAGGTCCTTTTCTGTATGGTTAAAAAGCTTCATTTCTTTTATCATCAATTCCCCATGTTCAACAGCAGGATAAAGATAAACTGCTTCTTAGCGCCGCTCTATAGTTAATAGAGCTTTAATTTTTTTTTAAATTAACGCCCGAACAATCTCTCTCTCCTTCTAAATCTTTCACCTGTATCATAATTTCGACTGTTCTTCTTAATTCTATTTTGAAAGCTAACTCTTTCTTGTCTGTTCAGCTTTTTTAACGAATAAGAGATTTGGCCGCTAATTATCATCATGTTGACTGGCGGTATGAACATGACGAAGACAAACTGCATCTTAGCTTGAAAGTTCGTTTCTCCCCGCTCTATAGTTAACTCAAGCTTAAAACAAATCAGATACTTGTTTCACTATCGCAACCGAGGGCCTTTTCATTCTAGTTTTACAAAATAATTTTCTTTTGAACATGACGATAAAAAGCGGCCAATTCTATAACTCTTTTTAACAGGCGAAAATAAAAGCGGGATAGAGATAAACTGCTTCCTAGCGCCGCTCTAGTTAACTAGAGCTTTAAAAAAAAAATAATGACAACTGCTTTTTGTAAAAATTGACACCCAGACAATTCTCTCTCTCCTTCTAAATCTTTCACCTGTATCATAATTTCGACTGTTCTTCTTAATTCTATTTTGAAAGCTAACTCTTTGTCTGTTCGGCTTTAACGAATAAGAGAATAAGCAGAGGGGGGGGGGGGGGGCGCAAGGGGCGTGTGCCCCCCTTTCTGAAAATCCTGTATCCGCCCCTGGCTAACTGGGAGTATGAACATGATGAAGATAACGCGCGTCTTAGCTTGAAAGTCATCGATTCTCTCCGCTCTATAGTTTACTCCAAAAAAAATGTATACAATCTACTGGTGTCTAATAGCTAATTTCTTTTCTTCTTCGCCATGTTATAAAGAGGTAGAGAATTCGCCCCTTTCAAAGAACAAGGATTAAGTCACCTCCAGCAAGAGACGATTATTGATTTTCTCTCTCTCTCTCTTTGTCCTAAATCGCGCGCTTGTTTCATAATCTCTACACAGGTACAGGTACTGTTCTTTCTAGTTAAAAGGCTTATTTTCTTTTCGGCTTTTCAAAGGGTTACATAATTTACCCCTTATTATTATCGTGTATCAATAGTTTCGTTGTTCGTCATCTTTCCAGTTCTTCTTACTTCTGTTTTGAAAGCCAACTCTTTTCTATTCCCTCTCTACTTTCAATAGATTAAACAGCGATGGCTTAAACCAGCTTCGTAATGAATAGATCTTTCATTGACGATTAACAATTCTCTGCGCTAGTCGAGTCTTGCTTTACGAAATGTACCACCTTCTCAATTTCAACTTTTTCTTTTTGCTTTTAATAGAGCTAAATAATTTGTCTATTATTTTCACACGCACCCTCACCAGATGATTAGTGAATTCTTCTCTCTTTCTCATTCTGAACATGTATCACATTCTAACACATTTTCATTCGCCGTCACAATTTCATTTGGTTCACACCCCCCCCCCCCCCCCCCCATTCAAAGGGATCTTGGGACTTATTTCACTTTCAGACTCTCTTTAAAGTGATACTAGGCTGAGCAAAGTAACAAAATAATAAACTTGTAAAAAAAAGAGACAGAGAGGGGAGGTACTGATAACTGAAACAGAGAAAGAAGAAAAAGATTTTTGTTTAGCCTGCACTCAAAACGAAACAAGAAAGACTCCCAAAAATAAAGATTAATGAAATATTGATAATATTGTACTTTATTATAACGGGACCAAAGTAGTACGAATGCGATGATAACAGAAGCAATATCTGATCTTAATCTTCAGAACAATTCGAGACGGCACGAGCAAGCCAGCGCGATCGAGCATTAGGTACATGTACTTGTTGCAAATTCTTTTACAGAGATCACGTGACTGCGAACGTCCAATGAACAAAGCCACGCGTCGCTAGGGGCGGGGCCTAGCGGATGGCTTTCTTTTCGCTCTGGGACGAGCCAGCTGTCCGAAAAAATAGAAGAGTTGACCGAAAAAAACACTCGTAGAAAAACTGCTTTTTCTACCCTTTCCCGTTATATTTAGGACTCAATTTTTTTACAGAGCATTCATGAAACATTGAAGATTCAAATCAGCTAAGAAAAAAAAAATGACGAAATTTGAAGTTTTTTGAAATTTGCCCAATTTTCTCGAGTTCTAGCCCAGCGACTTCTGTCTCATTTTGTCGTGACGGGTCACATATTTGAGACACGGAAAGGGATAATGTCAAGAAGCAAAAGCAAAGTAAATGAATACGTTAGATTATTTACATCATATAGCCGTCTCTTATCACCGATTATGTTTTCTCCCCAGACTCTAGCGGTGTCAGCAATAATTCTTCAGGTATGTTCTTTTGTATCACAAGACACATTTAGCATTTATATGGATGTGGTCTTTATTTTGTAGAATATACATGTATGATAATGAAACACTAAAGACATGATATGATATACATGTATATTTTCATTTCCTTTGTCATACATGTAGGTAAATATGGAAGTATGGAGACGAAAGAAATTGGTTTATCATTGATGACCAGAAATGTTGATAAGCAAATGATAAAATCAGTGGCGTATCCAGGATTTCCCAATAGGGGGGGGGGCGCCAGGAATTATTGATCGCCGTCATGGGGGAGGGGTCTTTGGAAAATTTTTGCTTCTGAAGAAGGGCTGAGATGCAAAATAGTGCTATATGTGACCAATTTTGAAGTCTATTTAATGAACAATATTTTCAATTGGTATGAGGATTTTTTTTTTTTTTGCTAGTTTTTTTTTTTTTTTACGACGGCCAATAGGGGGGGGGGGCGCCTGTTGCGCCCCCCCGGATACGTCCCTGATAAAATAGAAAAAAGAAAATGAGACGTGAGCCATTTTTGACCAACAGGCCGCAAAAATTAAGTTTGTGATCTTACACAAGAACTGTAAAGAATGTGAGATGCAATGTGTTTCTTACAAAAGGAAAACCCAACTTTCTCCAGGAACAACTCGTTAAATGCACATAATCTATTGTAATTTTATCCCCTTTTATATAATAGCACATTTGTAATGATAAATCCTGGGATGAATGAACTAAAACAATTTAGAAACCAATTACCCTATGCATTACCTCTGTGCGCAAACACATTTTGACATCACTCAATTAAAACCTTTCAAATTTATTCATGCATGACAATATCGAAACCTGTTTGGTATTATATGAGAGAGGATGAAATAAACTTTGTCATGATTATTAATAAAGAATAAGGACATAATCATTTATGTAGTAATTTAAGTGAAACTTTTACCTTTACACATTGTACACTAGATGATAGCAAAAATATGATTATATGACTATCGTTTGTATTTGGAACGTATTATGGGATCTCTTCTATATGGCTTTTATTAATCCCTTTCAATAAAATATTTTGGACCGTCTACAGCTTACTTTCAAGCAAAAATATCTCTACTCATTTTTAATTTTGGGGGTAGAATTTTCTTTATTACAGTATCATAAAGTTTTCGCTATGAAAAAGCTGTCCACATATCCAACAATGACAAACCATGTCCGTTTCACTCAACTCAGGGTTCTTTGTCTTCACATGTATAAAAAAAATATCTTTGTGCTTCAATTGTGGTTTGCTTTTATGGGTTAAAAACATTTTAACCCGTTGGTCACTAAATTCTCTCATTCCCATAGGGTTAATACAGGGACCACCCGGTTCCCGTAGGCAATGGGTTAATTTTATGGTGTGATACGATTACTCAAAACACTTTGTAAGATCAGGCATATGATTTCACAGTGTTAAAGGGTCCGTCCATCCCTGTTTTCACTAGACATTCTTTTTAATTTCCTTTTTGTCAACAGGTGTAGTTGCGGCCATCGTTTTGGGATGCTTACTCGTCATACTTGGGATTTACAGCGTCGGTCTGACTTATCTCTATATGAAACTGAGGTTTGACGACAATTTTTTTTTTCAAGCTAATTAGATTATTTTTGTTGGTAATGAGTACTTTCACATAAAATATTGATTAAGATATTCAGTCCTAAAGAACCACTGCCATTACATTTATTACCTTTATTGGCTCATATAAATACTTATATATGCATGTATATGTATATATATATATATATATATATATATATATATATATATATACCTGAAGAGATTAAATCGAAAGCGCTTGTGAATTTTTATAAAAACATGCTTCTTGTGTGTGTATTCTATATGATGTTGTGAACTTTATTTTTTTACATATTTTAACACTGCACTTTGTCGGAACTTTGTTCCTGTAAACACCTTACGATATATATATATATATATATAATATATAAAATATATAAAATATGCATGTATATCCGAGTGTTTATAAGCATATATGATTCTTATATATGTTCATACCCTATATCTCTTCTGATGCAAGGTCGTGTCTTTTCGCAATTTGCGTAAATTATGTTTGCCTGTAATCAGATTGAAAATCTATATTATTTGTCTCAAAGGAAAACTCATAATAAAGCCGAAAGCAGGATGAAGGTTTACCAAGATCCGAAACCATCTGATCTTCAAAAGGGAAACTCAACCTACGAAGAAATCAGAACATCTCCTGCCAGCACCCCATCTACAGACCAGTCGTATAGCAACATAATGATGATGCCACAGGGAGGGGTACAAACAAAACGAAGACAAGATGGAGCGACAAACAGCTCGAAGCCGTTACCAACACCATAGCAAAGCGTCGTGGAATACAAAAATGTGGAACGGTTCAAGCATGGGCCTCAATGAAAGGCTTATTCAAAAATCTTGGCGTCAAATTTTACTTTTTCGGAAAATGTAATTTTCTCTAGAAGAACAATAATAGTAAACGAAGAAGCTTGATGGGAGGAATTTTAATTTGTAAACAAATTTTTAGGCATTTTACTCCCAGTGTTAAAGATCGTATGCTCGATCTGTAATGAAAAACACAAGTCAGAAAAAATTGGAACCAGCGGGATTCGAACCTGTCATCTACTGCTTGCCGGGCAGCGACTTAACCACCAGGCTATTCTGGTTTTACGGCCAAGTCACGATGAACTGGAATCAAATACCCAAGATCCTCTTCTTTCTGACTCATTAATATTCAAACAGTCCGCCGTAGACAATGGTTAGTAAACGAAGAAGCTTGATGGGAGGAATTTTAATTTGTAAACAAATTTTTAGGCATTTTACTCCCAGTGTTAAAGTAGAACGTTAATGATTTTAAATATTGGCTTAATACTTATTATTGCATAGATGGCATAAATTAAACAAGGTTATCCAAATTCAACGCTTGGAAACATTTGAAGTAATGATTATTATCAATTATAAAACGGTAAAATACAGCCCCCGATATAGCAGCTGAAGAGCTCCTCGAACGCTGCTGAGATATGTGACGACACACCCTGGACCAGTCCTGTCTAAGCAGACGATGTCCCATAACATCTTACACATTTTCAGAGCCTATTTTGTCATCTCCTCTTCACTTATTTCTCTTCCTTCACTAGCGTCAGTCTTACTGTTAGTCTGTTGCCTCACTCTTAACTTCGTGTATGGTATTATTTTGATGAAAAATGCAGCGTTAACAAAATAAAGGAATCAGTCACTTGTAAACAAAATAAGACGCCATTGTATTTTCAGCTGCTTGCACCGGGCATGTTCGGGGTTTCAAGAGGGAACGAATACCATCCTGCTATTATTCGGAGGGCTTTTCAATTTGAAGTGGGGTTTATTTCATTGATCATTGACCCTTCTCCTATGTATTTACAATCAAACGGTTTTAGCTATCAGAATCAGTTTCACTTTCCCTTTATAATGGTGTGAAATAAGGTCATGTTTAAATACACCAAACTCTTTATAATTTGATAAATAATTGCATTGCAATTACGTTCATTCATTATAGGACGTCGTCTGCTTAAGCAGGATCGATCCCGAGTGTGACGACATCAAAACATCGCTATATTTCTGGCGAATCCTCGGATATTCCAGATGCTGAGAAGAGCTTTTATTTGTGTTGTTTTTATAATCACCAGATACGCAGTTGACATAAAACTTATACGATTGCCATCTGTAAGCTTCCCAGTTTCTAGTAATACATTAATTGCCATATTTGTGATTTTCTTTGAATATCTACTTTAAAGATCGTATGCTCGATCTGTAATGAAAGTCAGAAAAAAATTGGAACCAGCTTGCGCGGCAAGCAGTAGATGACAGGCTCGAATCCTGCTGGTTCCATTTTTTTCTGACTTGTGTTTTTCAATGCATTTTAAGGTCTTTTTGGCATGTTTGAATTTTCATGGGAAGTTACAAGTAGCGGCGCTGATTTGGTGTCAATAGTCGCCTCCTTCTTTTTAGTTATATAGGTCACACGTTTTACATTTGGAATGATAATACAAGTTAGGCTAATGAATCATGGATAAATTGAAATGTTTTGTCGTATCGAGTTTTACTTAAGTATTAATCACGTTGGGCTTAATTTTGTTCATTCGAATCTTTTAACGATTTTTTTTCAATTCAATTCAGTATTTATTTCCAATTCATAAAAATGAACAAAGTTATATACAGACAAATAAAAAGGAGAATTAAAACATGTCAATAAAAACATGAACAAAGCAATCAAAAGTAATAGAAAAAAGTAGAGTTGTTACATGGTTGAACATAAATGAATGGAAAAGGGGCATGCACTAAAAAGCCAAGAAAAGGCTTGTATGAACGTACATGCCCAACGTGGATTGATGATTAAAATAATATTGCTACCATGGATGCGGTAATTAAGTACAGTACCAAGTAATAATAATTTAAACAAAAACTAAAATACAATAAACCGAGAAAGTAAAACAGGACAAAATATATAAACACACAACATGCATATAGTCATCCTAACATAAATTAATAATTGCTAAGTAATTTCTTTTTGTATTGTCTTTTAAAAGTATTATTAAACTATGTATTAATTCTGCTAAATTCCAAACTATTCCATAAAGTGGGGCCTGTATGTCGTATGGAATATTTAGATCTATCATTTGAGAAGGCCCACCTGTGAAATTGATTACATGATCTGGTAAAATAATTGTGAATATTAGAGTTAATTGAGAACATGTTCATTAAATATGGCGATAGATTATTTGTGTGGTAGCGTTGCATTATTGAAGCAATTTGAATCCTAGTAATATCTGGAAGTTTAAGTGTTCGTAATGATTTAAATAACAAGGATGTTGGTGCATTATAGTCCGTTTTCATACATATACGTATTGCTTTCTTTTGTAAAATAATTAATTTTTGTAAATGGGAAGAATATGTGTTACCCCATATTGAATTACAGTATGATAAATGGGACAAAATATAAGAATTGTAAAGAGTGAATAATATATAACTAGGTAATTCATATTTCAAACGGTTTAGAATTCCAATAAAACGTGATATTTTAACAGAGACTGAAGTAATGTGATCATTCCAACATAAGTTATTGTTAAAAATTACTCCTAAAAACTTTACTGAATCATAAAATTTCAATTGGGTTACGTCAACCTTAAGAGATAGGTCAGTCTGATTATATTGCACACCTTTCTTTTTATAAAAATGGACACACTGAGTTTTACTCGTATTCAAAGAAAGTCTATTGCACTTAAACCAGGCAGAAATTTTGGCAAGATTTCTATTTAAAATTTCAAGTAAAATATTAATATTATCATGAGAGGCAAGTAGTGACGTATCATCGGCATAAAGAATAAAATGAGGTTCACGGCAAGAGTTAACAATATCATTAATATAGATTAAAAATAATAAGGGCCCGAGAATTGAGCCTTGAGGCACACCTGAATTTAATTTCAAGAAAGACGAATGGGCATTGTTGTAGACAGTAAATTGTTCTCTGTGTAATAAATATGATTTGAACCAATTAAAAGACACCCCTCTTATACCGTAATATTGCAACTTGTTGAGTAATATATCATGAGAAAGCGAATCAAAAGCTTTGGAGAGATCCATGAAGACTCCTATAACTTCTTTGCCGGCACTGAGTTCACTAATTATTCTATCATGAATTTCAATAACTGCCATTTCTGTAGAGTAATTTTGACGGAAGCCATATTGACTGTCATATAATAAATTGTTGTGTTGTAAAAAACAGTAGAGTCTATTAAAAACTAATTTCTCCAATATTTTGGAGAAACATGGTAAAATTGATATTGGGCGGTAGTTGGTAAATTGATTCGGATTGTCCTTTTTAAAAACGGGAACAACTTTGGCTATTTTTAGTTTAGAGGGTACGAATCCAGTTGTGAGAGATGTGTTGAAAATATATAAAAGTGGATCTATAATAAAGGGCAAGACATATTTCACAACAGATGGATGAATGTTATCAAATCCACTACTTTTACTAGCTTTAAGTGATTTACCAATGTCTAATATTTCTTTCTTTGTAACTGGTTTAAAGAACAAAGTATGTGAGAGTGGTTCATTCATATAAGAATGAAACGAATTACAATTGTCTTTATTTAAATAGTCATGTACTTGATCCAACGTTGACAAAATATTGGTTAAAGTTTTCTGCAATTTCAAAATGATCACTAATATAACAGCCATTATTTAAAAAAGTGGTTTCTTTATCAAGATTATTTTTCTGTTTTCCTAAAATATTGTTTATAAGTTTCCATGTTTTGTTTGAATTTGTTTTCATAGATTCAAACTTGATAAAATAATATTTTTTCTTCTCTCGTCGGAGAGTTGAAGTAACTTCATTACGTATCTTTTTATATCTATCATGATGAGCTTTAGTTGGGGAGTTTAAATATACCTTATAATATTTATTTTTCTTTCTTATAAGTTTCAAAATATCAAGGTTAATCCATGGTTTTCTATTCCGTTGACGTTTACCGATATGTTTTGTCCTGATAGGTAAGTGTTTATTATACAGGTTAACGAATGTATCATAAAATATGTCGTACGCCCTCTCCGGGTGGCTCTGATAATTCTTATGTTTTATATTCTAACCTTTCTTGTATTTTCTTTACGCGTGAACAATTCAACAATCATGGCTCTGATAATTCTTATGTTTTATATTCTAACCTTTCTTGTATTTTCTTTACGCGTGAACAATTCAACAATCAAAGGCCCTTGTATTGTTGAATAATTATTTTAACCAAGGTGGTTTATACATCGAAATATTAGGCATTGGTGTGTATTTTTTTATTTTATTATTGAATCTTTTTCGTCAACTAGACTACGACAACCCTTATCTTGTATGTCATATATGACTACACATTATTTCCCGAAAATTAACTTAGTTTGCATTGTTTTGTGTTTACTTTTCAAATATCAATAAATACAAATGGGAGTCGTCCCCAACCCTCACCCCCGTTTATCTGATATCATAATAAAAAATCTGATATGATTAGGATACATGTTAGTTCATTAACATTAGTTTTAGGCATAAGAGCGAGACAGCAACTATAACTTAAACCTGAATATGTACCTTTACAATATTTTCCATTTCTTGTTTCTGTTACATATACTACCCAGGTAAAGGAAATAATTTCAATCATGCATGACTTTTTTTGTTGTTGCTGTTGATTGATTTCATTTATTTTGTTCTTTCCGAGAGAGTATACGCATCACAATGTTCGTAATGTCCACCTACTTTCTTAGTAAATTTTGTAGAGGGTGATTTGAAGGTGAAGAGATTTTAGGAGCAATGTTCTCTTTTTTTAGCCTTTTTAAAAAAGTATTTAATACATGTACTTGTGTGTTACAAAGTGCACACAATTCTAATACCCAGACTGAATTTTCCTCTTATTGCTAATAATTGTCATATAGATATATTGATTGTGATTTTGTCGTGTCGTGGTTTAGTTGATACGTCACCGGACTGTGGATCTCATGGTTCGCGGTTAGAGTCCCGCCGCGGCACTAATGTCCTTTGGCAAGACATTAATCTACATTTGCCACTCTCCACCCAGGTGTAGTAAATGGGTAGCTGGTAGGAATTTATTCCTTGAATGCTTTCAGCGCCTTAAAGGGCAGTTGGGCTAAAGCCAGGGTAATAATACTACTTCGGCGCTTAGATACATTGCATTAAGGGCAATATAAATGTTATGTATTATTATTATAATTATTATTATTATTTGTTCCGAGAAAAGATTAATTTTCTAATGCAAATCAGAGGTACGGTGCATCCATTGCAACAGAAACGCGGGAAACTTTGCCTATGAAACTTTATCGTAGTCATTGAACTTCCTAAATTTGAATAAAGTGAGTAAACACAGGCATATAAAAAGCGGAATAAGTATCATTCCTCATTTAACACAATATGATTTCAGTTCACTTGTAATCCATGGAAAAGGATGTTTTGCAAATTATTACAAATATTTCATGATTTTCCTTCGTAGTTGCCTTTCTTGAAAAAGACATAATTTCGTCAGATATGATTATAACTACATATTTATTACAGGCATAAGCATAAAAACAAACATTTTATCATTGTTTCATTATTAAAAGGACCAACTGGCAAAAATCGGTTTGCGCAAAAAATGCCTCAGTATTGATTTGATCAAAGTGCGTATCAAGCATTGACAATATTATGTTCTCTGTCTAATATTAATCATTGATTTGAATAACCATTTAATCCTTAATCCTATACCTAACCGCACAATTATGTCTTTCTGCACACAGTTTAATTTTGACTGGAGCATGGCTAAAGGATGCAAATTGCAATGCATTACAGGAAGATGGACCTAAAATGTTCCATTCTTAAGAAAAGATATTTAAAAACAAAATCAATTTTTGACCACTTAATGTTATTCTTTCCTTGCCCTATCTCTTCCAAGCAGTTCATGATGATGCCTTACTGTCTGGGGCATGTGGAAAGGATGCACTGTAATCCATGATGATATCTTTCACATGTACATGTCTAATTGAAGAAATGTTAAAACGTTGTTCTTTTAACAATAAATTTAATTCTCTTATGAATTCTTATTCGTCATACAAGTCATACAAGAGGTTATTTAATATTTTATTAATATTCTAAATTTTGACATATCCAGTTCTTTTAAATTGACTCATGTAAATATACGCTCCTTGATGAAAAATTTTGAAGCCCTTAAACTGGTGTATGAAGATTGTATCCATACTAAATTTGACATTATTGGTTTATCTGAAGTCTGGGATGTAACTAATACATGTACTTCTGTTTTAGGTTTACAAGGCTATACTCTTGAAGTAGACTGTCGGAAAAATGATTTGAGAGGAGGAGGGGTTGGAGCTTATATCAAATCAGACCTAAAGTACACCCGCTTAAATTGCGATATTGCCCATGCAGAAACTCTTTGGTTACAAGTTAACATCACTAATGCACTTACAATAATCGTGGCTGTACTGTATAGAAAACCTAGTACAAATGTTAAAGAGTTCCGAGACAGTTTGTTAGATTCACTGGAACAACCCAAAATTGATAAACATAAATGTATACTCCTAGGTGATTTTAATGTGAATATGTTAAGTGTAGAAGAAATAGTGGATGATTTCACCTCATCCCTACAGTGTATGGGACTAGGACAATTAATTAAATCGCCGACAAGAGTAACCAAAGAATCATCTACATTATTAGACCACATTTATACAAACATTTATATGGTTGAATGGCATTCAGGAGTCATCCAAACTGACATCTCCGATCATTTTGCCGTGTTTGTAATTTTCAAGGACAAAGTCAAGGAATGCTCGAATCCGAAAAATATTACGTATCGGTGCTATAAGAAATACAATATTGAACAATTTACAGAAGAACTTTCTATCTCGAACTGGGAGGAGGTATTTAATTGCCACGATGTAAATGTTGCATACTCTACTTTTTGTACAATTTTCTCAAATATCTGTAATAAACATGCACCACTGATAACTAAACGAATTGGGGAAAAGAAAGATATCAAAAGGAAGCCATGGATTACGAAAGGGATAATTAAATCAATAAGAAAGAAACAAAAGTTGTATGCCAAAGTCTTACGGACAAATCATGATGAAGATGTCGTGAAAGAATTTAAGATATATAGAAATGTTTTGACTACGGTATTAAAGAATGCAAAGAGAACATATTATAGCAATTTATTACATGTAAACCGGTGGAATACTAGTAAGACATGGAGTATCATTAATGAATTATTAGTCGGAAAGAAAAAAAATGTCGCAAGTCGCTGAGATAGACAGGCTTATCAAAAAGGTCAATGGAAGAAATACACTCATTACATCTATGTATGATATTGTAAATGAATTCAATAATTTCTTTGTCAATATTGGTCCGAACTTAGCGGATACCTTACCAAATAGAAGTATGTCACATATACCTTACTTAGGGGTACAAGCTGATAATTCTTTATTTTGGAAGCCTGTTACTGAGGCTGAGGTTTTTAATCATCTCTTGAATCTAGATGTCAAAAAGGCTTGTGGTTATGACAATATACCTGGACGATTGTTAAGAGATGGTGCTGCCTACATAGCACGTGTCCTTACATATATTTTTAATCTATCCTTAGAGTGTGGGAGTATGCCAGATGAAATGAAAATAGCAAAAGTTTCACCTATTCACAAAAAGGGACCAAAAGAGGAACTTGGAAATTACAGACCAATTTCGGTTTTACCAGTGTTAAGTAAAGTCTTTGAAAAAATAACAAATGGTCGGCTGATACAATTTTTAGAATCAAACAATACCTTTTACCATCATCAATATGGATTTAGAAAAAAATATAGTACAAAACTATCATTGATAAACTTGTCTAACACTATTTTGAAATCAATGGATGAGGGTAGAGCTACACTTGGGATTTTTATTGACTTCAAAAAAGCTTTTGATACTATAGATCAAAAGGTCTTGATACATAAACTCTCTCATTATGGCATACGGGGTCTTCCGCTGAAATGGTTTGAAGACTATCTAGAAGGCAGGTATCAATATGTTCAATGTGGAGAAATAATCTCCACCAAAATGAAAATCAGATGCGGCGTTCCACAGGGGTCAGTTTTGGGACCAACACTGTTTTTACTTTATATCAATGACTTACCGTCAGTTTCTAACTTTTTCAATTTCAGACTATTTGCAGACGATTCTATCTTGTATCGAAAACAAGCTGCTGAAAACTGCTTATCCAATAATAGCGAGCCAATGGAGTCAAATGGAGTCAAAAGGGGCCTGAGCTTTCGATCCTAGCAGAATCTTCGTCAGAGGCAAAAAGACGAACATAAAGACCAAGACAAGCATATATATAGACTACAGGCACAAAACAGATTACATGTAACAGAAACTGTAAGGGAGGAGCTGTAGACACAAAACAATGGGAACAAAAGGGGAGTGTTGGGAGTCAAAACCCATGAGTCAAGTGGGTGTGGAGGGGGATTAAAACAAATACAAAGGCGTGGAGATCAAAGGAGAGTAATAAGTGAGGAGCCCCAAGCTTAGGGGTGGGTAACCTGTGAAAGCAAAGGATAAGTGGGGAGGTAACATCAAACAGGATAAGGAACAATGCAAAGACAAGAGAAAGGAATAAGCGCTGTACAAGTTCAATGCAGTGGAGTGTTAGGGCAGAAAATAAACAGTGAGTCGAGTTGTTAGACAACAAGTGCAAAATATAGCATATAAAGTAAAATGCAAATAAAATATAAGTGTATATATATATATATATATAACTCTATATGGTACCTTAGCAGGACAGTGCTTTGTTAGGAGCATTGTCTGAATGTCCTGCTAATGTCCGCGAGTGTCCTGCTAATGTACAGCAATGTATTGTGACGGAATAAACCTCATTGTTCACTGTCCCGCTAACGTACCATCCAGTGATATATATATATATATATATATACACACACACACACACATATGTATGTGTGTGTGTGTATGTGTGTGTGTATATATATGTATATATAAATATATATATATATATATATATATATATATATTCTCCCATTTCCTTTCGCATTGTATATATATTTCCACGAGAGTTGCCAAAGCTGTTGTATATGTTATTTCCTCACAATATATATATATATATATATATATATACACATATACATATATATAATAAATATGAAAATGTAGGGAAGGGGAGTAAATAGATGTATTAATCATTTCCCTCATGGATGTTGAGGCCATGAGGTTGGATGGTGCGAAGACGTCTCATCCAGTACTTCTCCCTGCTGGTTCGGACTGTGTCCGGACGGGTACCTAAAGATTCAATGCCCTGTAGAATCATATCGGTGATGGAATGGTTAGGAAGGTTAAAATGGTGGCCCACTGGAGTGTCGAGCTTGGCTGTGTTGACAGTGGATCTGTGCCCATAGAAGCGTCTCTTGAGTGTGGTCTTGGTTTCCCCTACGTACTGGGTCCTGCAGACTCTGCAAGTGATGAGATATACAACATTAGTGGTGGTGCAAGTGATATTACCCTTGGTTTGGTGAGGGAGGTTGGTAGAGTTGCTGGTGAAAGTGTCACCCTCATGGATGTGTATAGCACATACGGTGCATTTGTTGGCTGCACATTTGAAGGTGCCATGCTGAGTGGGAGAAGAATGGCGAGCGAGAGGGGGGACTTCAGCACGAACGATGAGATCCTTGAGGTTGCGGGGGCGTCGGTAAGACAGGATTGGGGTACTGGGAACAGCCTGTAGGAGACGATCAGAAGTGTTGAGAATACGGTGGTTGTCATGAAGGATATTGCGGAGAGGAGGGAGATTAGGGTGGAAGGTGGTCACGAGAGGTATTCTGTCATTGGTATCCTGGCTGTCAGTTTTCTGTTTGAGAACTTCAGATCTGGGGAGGGAAAGAACTTTGTTGATGGCTTGTTGGGCTGTCCTGGCGCTATGGCCCCTGGCTACGAGATGTCTGTTCAAGTTCCTGGCATGGAAGGAAAAGTCGGAATCCTCAGAGCAGATACGGCGAAGTCTGAGGGCTTGACTGTAGGGGATGCCGGTTTTGCAGTGACGGGGGTGGCAGCTGGATGAGTGGAGGTACTGGTGGGTATCAGTGGGTTTGGTGTAGATAGGCGAAGAGACAGGCGTAGGAAGGGGCCATCCGTGTGCCCATCGCTGTGCCGAATGCCTGTAGGTAGTGTTTGTCCATGAAAGTGAAGTTGTTTTTTGTTAGTACATGTGACATGAGAGATTTGATGTCGGATACTGGGGGACTCGAGTGACCGCTGTTAGC
The DNA here is from genome assembly GCA_025617745.1 of Heliocidaris erythrogramma. Taxonomy (NCBI): domain Eukaryota; kingdom Metazoa; phylum Echinodermata; class Echinoidea; order Camarodonta; family Echinometridae; genus Heliocidaris; species Heliocidaris erythrogramma. The sequence goes on along the minus strand of CM046873.1, from coordinate 7,935,942 downwards.
CAATTAGCGAAATACCTTCGTCATGGGGGATGTTAGTGTAGAGGGATGAAACGTCAAAAGTGCCGATGATTGCAGTCTCGGGAATCTGGTCCTTGATGTTATTGAGTTTCCTGAGAAAGTCTGGTGTGTCATGGATGTAGGAGGGTTGAGACAAGGGGTTTAATGTGGTGATCAACAAAGAGGGAGATGTTCTCTGTGGGGGAACCATTTCCCGAGAGGATGGGTCGACCAGGGTTGCCAGGTTTGTGGATCTTGGGGAGGAGATAAAAACGAGCAGGTTTCGCATTAGTGGGGGAGAGAAATTTGTGGGCCTTCTTGGAGAGGTGTCCACGTTCCTTCATGTTATTAAGTGTCGACTGGATCTGTTGAGAAAAATCATAAGTGGGGTCGGAATCAAGGGGTGTGTAGTGGGATCGGTTGTTGAGATGTTTCATGGCTTCGTCGATGTACTGTTGGCGGTCCATAACTACGACGGCTGATCCTTTGTCTGCGGGCTTGATGATAATATCCGACCTGTTTCGGAGCGAGGAGAGAGCTTGGCGTTCTTCTCGAGGAAGGTTATCATGGGTTCTGCTGGTGGGAGTATCTGTGGAGAGAACTTGGGATGAGACGGCTTGAATGTAAGTTTCAAGGGAAGAAACTCTGTTCTTGGGGGGGGGGGATCCATGTTCTTTTCGGGTGGAAGGGCTCAGGATCAGAAGGGGTTCATCTAGAAAAAAACTCTTTGAGGCGTATCCTGCGATAGAAAGTAGAGAGGTCTTGGCTGAGTGCTATCTGGTCGACTTCCGGTGGAGTGGGGCAAAACGTGAGGCCTTTTGAGAGAAGAGAGGTTTCTGCTTGGGAGAGGTGAGAAGACGAGAGGTTAACAACTGAATGAGGTGATGCATCATTGTTGTTGGTATGTCGTTTGAATCTGTTGCACTGCTGTCGCTTCTTCGTGAGGTTGCCTATTTTCTTATTCCTACGTTCAGTGAGGTCAGACCTGTGTTTAGAGAGACAGGATTCAATTTCATCATTATATTTAAGCCATTCTAACTTGTTTCACACATTTCCAGCAAATCAAAAGGAGATTGATGCCAATGAAATAAATATCAATATAAAGAAAATACACGAATGGTGCATTGCAAATAAGCTTACTATCAACTCTCTGAAGACAAAATTTATGTTAATTAGCAGCAGGAGGAGAAAAGTCACATTATCAGGTAGACTAGAAATAGGTGGAGAAGTAATTGACGAGGCTGATGAAGCAACTTTTGTAGGTATAACTATTGATAAACATTTGACTTGGCACAATCATATCCGAGTTATTAATTCATGTATACGGAAAAGAGTTGGAATTTTATTCCGCCTGCGACATGTTGTACCCAAATATACATTGGTCTTATTATATAAGGCCTTGATAGAGCCACATCTAACCTATGGAATCGAGGTATGGGGGAGTACATACAAGAGTAGCTTAAATTGTATACTTTGGCAGTACGTGCCATCACATTTAGTCACTGGCGAGCTCATACTCGCCCATTATTTCGAGAATTAAAGATCCTCAATGTGTTTGATATGCACTATTTATGTGTAGGAACCTTCATGTATGACCTGGGTAATAACAACTTACCCCACTCTTTAATAGACTATTGTGATACTGTCACAGGTGGATATTCAAAATTAACATTTTACATTTATTTTCCTCAGTTATTTCAGGGAGCATGTAATCATGCTAAAACGATTTTATTACTGTTTTATTAAAGTTGTAGAACTGATAGTGCTTGGCAGTTATAACAGGTGTGTAGCATGCCTGATAGCTGACTATTAGCGTAGAATCTTTTCGGGTAGTGTTTTCTTTGTGATCGCTTGCCTGTGGCAACGTATGCAAATGACTTTGTTTCGAACGTGTTTAAGTTCTTACATACTGAGGCTTACGGTCTCTATTGGTTAGGTGTTAAATGGAGAGTATTTTTTGTGTTTACGGGTTTAAAAGGGAAGTTGGGGTAAAGGTCATGAGCCACGCCCGAAGTGTTAGGTCGGGCAAGGCTGCGAGTGTGCCGATACAGGGAAACCGGCATTACGTTTTCTGTTTTCATTGAGACATGTTGTCTGCCAGCAAGGAAAGCTGAGATGTTTCTGTTAGCCAGAGTTTGCTAAATTTTCAGTTGTTCAACATGACATACCTACACTTCAATAGCCATATATATTAGTTGGGGAAAACTCACGTGCGGTGAGTTTTATTTCGGGGTTCGACAATTCGACGTCGGAGACCAGTCGATGCATACAGCCGGACAGTTACGGGGTTCGGACGTCAGAGGACGCTGTCGTTGGGTCCACGCCAGGAAGTCATCGACGATGAGTCACCAGTAGACACCAGATGGTCGTCGCCCATGATGCCGGAATCTACACAAGTTTTGAAGTCGAATGAACTGAGAAGTTTTCGCGTTTCGGCATGCCACGGGGCTCATTAATGAACATTTCAGGTTTTTCCCCTTTTTTGTATGAGTGCGTGTTGAGTGTGAGATGTGAATGGGTTTGGTTTTGATTTGATTTGATTTGATTTATTCACCAACAATAACATGTGTACAAGATTTGTCACACAGTAAATATTGTTACAGGATTGAAACTTAAATGATAATAGCTGGTAAATGGGACCAGAAAATAGCACAAGTGCTAGTCGAGCCTGGCTCCTCTACAAAATTTACATAGTAGAAGATATTAATTCCATTACAAACATAACAATTACAACCACATACATAGATAACATGGTGTTACATGTACATGTACATGTATATAGAGAGTAAAACATTATACTTCATTACTTAAAAGATGTTCTTTTAATGATTTCCTGAAACTACTTCTGGATGATTTCAATTTAATATCAGTTGGTATTCTATTCCATATATCACTTCCTAAAAAAGAAAGAGAAAATTGTCCTTGGGTAGTCCTTAATTTTGGTAAATGTACCTGTCGACCTGTTTTTTGTCTCGTTAAATAATTGTGCTGTATTGTACAACATGTCGCAGGCGGAATAAAATTCCAACTCTTTTCCGTATACATGAATTAATAGCTCGGATATGATTGTGCCAAGTCAAATGTTTATCAATAGTTATACCTACAAAAGTTGCTTCATCAGCCTCGTCAATTACTTCTCCACCTATTTCTAGTCTACCTGATAATGTGACTTTTCTCCTCCTGCTGCTAATTAACATAAATTTTGTCTTCAGAGAGTTGATAGTAAGCTTATTTGCAATGCACCATTCGTGTATTTTCTTTATATTGATATTTATTTCATTGGCATCAATCTCCTTTTGATTTGCTTGAAATGTGTGAAACAAGTTAGAATCGTCTGCAAATAGTCTGAAATTGAAAAAGTTAGAAACTGACGGTAACTCGTTGATATAAAGTAAAAACAGTGTTGGTCCCAAAACTGACCCCTGTGGAACACCGCATCTGACTTTCATTTTGCTGGAGATTATTTCTCCACATTGAACATATTGATACCTGCCTTCTAGATAGTCTTCAAACCATTTCAGCGGAAGACCCCGTATGCCATAATGAGAGAGTTTATGTATCAGGACCTTATGATCTATAGTATCAAAAGCTTTTTTGAAGTCAATAAAAATCCCAAGTGTAGCTCTACCCTCATCCATTGATTTCAAAATAGTGTTATACAAGTTCATCAATGATAGTTTTGTACTATATTTTTTTCTAAATCCATATTGATGATGGTAAAAGGTATTGTTTGATCCTAAAAATTGTATCAGCCGACCATTTGTTATTTTTACACTGGTAAAACCGAAATTGGTCTGTAATTTCCAGGTTCCTCTTTTGGTCCCTTTTTGTGAATAGGTGAAACTTTTGCTATTTTCATTTCATCTGGCATCCTCCCACACTCTAAGGATAGATTAAAAATATATGTAAGGACACGTGCTATGTAGGCAGCACCATCTCTTAACAATCGTCCAGGTATATTGTCATAACCACAAACCTTTTTGACATCTAGATTCAAGAGATGATTAAAAACCTCAGCCTCAGTAACAGGCTTCCAAAATAAAGAATTATCAGCTTGTACCTCTAAGTAAGGTATATATGACATACTTCTATTTGGTAAGGTATCTGCTAAGTTCGGACCAATATTGACAAAGAAATTATTGAATTCATTTACAATATCATACATAGATGTAATGAGTGTATTTCTTCCATTGACCTTTTTGATAAGCCTGTCTATCTCAGCGACTTGCGACATTTTTTTCTTTCCGACTAATAATTCATTAATGATACTCCATGTCTTAGTAGTATTCCACCGGTTTACATGTAATAAATTGCTATAATGTGCTCTCTTTGCATTCTTTAATACCGTAGTCAAAACATTTCTATATTTCTTAAATTTTTTCACGACATCTTCTTCATGATTTGTCCGTAAGACTTTGGCATACAACTTTTGTTTCTTCTTATTGATTTAATTATCCCTTTCGTAATCCATGGCTTCCTTTTGATATCTTTCTTTTCCCCAATTCGTTTAGTTATCAGTGGTGCATGTTTATTACAGATATTTGAGAAAATTGTACAAAAAGTAGAGTATGCAACATTCACATCGTGGCAATTAAATACCTCCTCCCAGTTCGAGATAGAAAGTTCTTCTGTAAATTGTTCAATATTGTATTTCTTATAGCACCGATACGTAATATTTTTGGGATTCGAGCATTCCTTGGCTATGTCCTTGAAAATTACAAACACGGCAAAATGATCGGAGATGTCACTTTGGATGACTCCTGAATGGCATTCAACCATATCAATGTTTGTATAAATGTGGTCTAATAATGTAGATGCTTCTTTGGTTGCTCTTGTCGGCGATTTAATTAATTGTCCTAGTCCCACACATTGTAGAGATGAGGTGAAATCATCCACTTTTTCTTCTACACTTAACATATTCACATTAAAATCACCTAGGAGTATACATTTATGTTTAGCAATTTTGAGTTGTTCCAGTGTATCTAACAAACTGTCTCGGAACTCTTTAACATTTGTACTAGGTTTTCCATACAGTACAGCCACGATTACTGTAAGTGCATTAGTGATGTTAACTTGTAACCAAAGAGATTCTGCATGGGCAATATCGCAATTTAAGCGGGTGTACTTTAGGTCTGATTTGATATAAGCTCCAACCCCTCCTCCTCTCAAATCATTTTTCCGACAGTCTACTTCAAGAGTATAGCCTTGTAAACCTAAAACAGAAGTACATGTATTAGTTACATCCCAGACTTCAGATAAACCAAAAATGTCAAATGTAGTATGGATACAATCTTCATACACCAGTTTAAGGGCTTCAAAATATTTCATCAAGGAGCGTATGTTTACATGAGTCAATTTAAAAGAACTGGATGTGTCAAAATTTAGAATATTATCAATATCATTCGGTAACAATTCATAAGACAATTTTGCATCAATCATTAATATTTATTAAGATTTCTTCTTGCCTTAAAAAAGGCCAATGTGCTTTCATTCCATAAAATGCAGCTTGAACCGTCGGTAGTCTATGGTGTCCAGTCCTATTTCAAATAGGTCATCGGGAGAGACGAGCTTTTTGAAGCTATCATCTTGCAACTTGCAAATAATGTTTCCATTCTGCGTTGAAACTCTCTTCACAGAAGGACTTCCTTTGGCAGCTTTGAGGACAGCAAACCTCATGGGAGTGATGTCCTCATTGATGTATACTCCATCCAATTTCCCTTTCAGTTTGAAGCGACCTGCATAAATTGCATCCCGCTTCCTCCTCAGTGAAAGCCGCACCAAGATCTGGCGAGACCTCCCCTGGATCTTCTTTCCAACGCGGAAGCATTCTGAGATATCCTCCCTCGATAAATTGACACCTGCTTTCCCTGCAACTTTGACCACTTTTTCTTGTAGCATCTCTTCACTTTCCTCCTTCTGTTCGTTTCCCTCATCTGTCTCCTCTCCCTCCTCTACACCAGTGATGCGGAGATTGTCCCGCCTCAGTTGTTGTGCTACCTCATCTTGGCTGTACTGGAGGCGGAGTAGGTGGGGTTTACCTCCTGCTTGACGGCTGAGAGGCAGACATCTTTAACAGCCGTGACAATAGCTGGAATTGCTGCTTCTACGGCTGCTTTTACAGCCTTTGAAACTAGCTCAGCGAATTCTCCACGTTCTGTAGACTTGACATCTTGGAGGTGGTCCTCTATGTCAAAATTAATGAAGAGCCCCTTCTCCATCTCCTTTCCATCCACTGGAGCCGCCATGCCTTGTGCGGCAAGAACCTTGTTGTTGATATCTGGATTATCAACAAATGGGGGATGGATGTCCTTGTGGTTTTTTTCCGCTTGGGAAAGGAATTTCCCTGCATTCCTCTCCTTGGATTTCTTCTCAGGCATGATAGTGAAATGGAAGCTGGAAGATGGCAACACAAAATTTTCCACAGGTGGGACCAGAGAGGCAATTTCTATAACTGGAGACTCGAAATACTGCTAGATAATTCACTAGTTTTGAGACAAACGAGGATCCGTACTCGACTCCGGTTGTGATGAGTGCAACGAGTATACAATACCATCACGCAAGGTGATATCTACGTTGCATATTGTTTTGTTAAAACAGTGAAATAATGATGAATTCCAGGGGCAAAAACATTAGTCTGAGAACACTGATCACTGCATGGCTACATGGGTGATTTACTTATTCAGAATTAATACCGATCGGTTTTACTTGACCATAAATAATTTTATTGGTTTATATAACTGATTAATTTTATTATAGTAGAATTTCACTGGTTAGAAAATCATTATGTACAAGAGCTGAATTATAATTTAATTAAATATACTTGAAATAAACTCAAAGTCTGAAAAGTCTGTTATTTAGTCTCTGGTCCTAGGATCTCCTTCTCTAATTTTCCACCAGCTCTTAACAGGGCCGTGACAGGTACAATACAGCACAATTATTTAACGAGATAAAAAACAGGTCGACAGGTACATTTACCAAAATTAAGGACTACCCAAGGACAATTTTCTCTTTCTTTTTTAGGAAGTGATATATGGAATAGAATACCAACTGATATTAAATTGAAATCATCCAGAAGTAGTTTTAGGAAATCATTAAAAGAACATCTTTTAAGTAAGGAAGTATAATGTTTTACTCTCTATATACATGTACATGTACATGTAACACCATGCTGTATATGTATGTGGTGGTAATTGTTATGTTTGTAATGGAATTAATATCTTCTACTATGTAAATTTTGTAGAGGTGCCAGGCTCGACTAGCACTTGTGCTATTTTCTGGTCCCATTTACCAGCGATTATCATTTAAGTTTCAATCCTGTAACAATATTTACTGTGTGACAAATCTTGTACACATGTTATTGTTGGTGAATAAATCAAATCAAATCAAATTTATGTGGTCTTGTAACTTTTAAGAGGAATAGGATATTTGAAGAAGAAAATGTGTAAATGTTAGGATTCTTATCCAGTTATTGCTTTCAATCTTTCCAACACATTTCAGGTAAAAATGGGTATTGCTGAAAAGACACCACCTGCATTGGTGGTGGCGGTTGTGGGTTGGGGGAAGTGGCGTATCCAGCAATGCGTGTAGCTGTTGTAGCTCCTTGTTGAAGGCCCAGGAAGAAAAAAAAACCCACTACAACATGCTATTCTCAGTATGCTGGTACGAGAACGGAGCTGTCCAGATATATTTAACCCCTGTATTAGTAGCATCTCTTCCCCCTCTTGATCAACTTTTGGATACGCCACTGCGGGTGCCCACTTCTAGGTATATGTTTAAATAATTAAATGATGGCTCACACCAACTATTTATAATTAACAGAGAACATGCAGTTACCGCCCGATACGCACTTGATCAACTTTAAGACCGACGCATTTTTGCGCAAACTACTTTCTGCGAGTGTAAAAAAAGTAGCCAGTACTTACTCAAGCGTCATCGTCAATACTCATAGTGTCATCCGATGAAACAGATCTTCGCCCATACTTTTATGAGGAAAAAAAATGCTCGATATTGTAACATCATGATTTGCAGGGTATTTTCAAAGCATGTACTTTTTTATACACAGTGTATATATACATATATAAAGAAAGTGTTCTGCGTCGGTTTAGGTAAACTATACGTAGAAAAGACAAATATAAATAAAAAAACCGTAGAGATGGCAATTATTATATTTATATATATATACAGCCCTGGAAAAAATTATTAGACCAAGCTTCTGTAATAAGGGTACTATAATTATATGCATACAAAATTATAAAAATGATTTGTCTTTGTAGTTCATTGAATGAAGCTTGATTTTATGATATTTAATTTCCTTCTCACCACAAAAATAACACCATCAGTAACCATTCTTGGTCTAATAATTTTTTTTTCTATGGCTGTATATATTTATATATATATCGTAAAGTGTTTACAGGAACAAAGTTCCGACAAAGTGCAGTGTTAAAATATGTAGAAAAATAAAGTTCACAACATCATATAGAATACACACCCAAGAAGCATGTTTTTATAAAAATTCACAAGCGCTTTCGATTTAATCTCTTCAGGTGAATGAGCCATTGATAGTTTTGACATGCTTTTATATACACGTATAGTACAGTAATATGCAAATGGGACAATGTGTGTGGCATTGTCCAGTAGTTTTTTTGACGGCTTAATAAGTCTTTGTTTAAATCTTAGACTAAGCGTTGTACGGTGAGAACTCTAAAATGTTATGATTCTCAGAGAATCCTATAATCCGTACAATCCAAAACTTGGTAAAGTCACACAAAGATCATTGTATAATGATTCACGAGGCCTACACATGATAATAGTAAGCGAGGATGGGTATTTGTAAAACACATAATGAAATGTAGGCTTTAAGGAATAGTTTTGTTACAAGTATGGTACAATGATATTCTTAGGAGAAGTTTGAAACATTGTCCTGTATCTGTTTTACGACGTATTGAATCTTAGTTCTCATCTCAGATTAAATGATGCAAGTAGGAAGTTCTTTGTTGCCAGTTTCTTTGGAAGTCTTAATCTGTACAACTCAACAAATCATAAAGTTATATAACAATTCTTATTAATCTGTGAACGTGGGAAAGGCAAATAAAAATGGGAGTCAGTAGAGAAAGAAAATGGAATAAACTAATATATTGACAGGTGTCGAGGATGCAGTGTCTTAAGGGAGAGGGAGAGAGATATATTGAAATACTTGTACACAAAGACCACCGACACCAGACCACCGACAGCTATCAAAATTGAAACCCCCATGCCAGCAACTTCCATAGGGCCAACAACTACGACCGCCGCAACGACAAATCTTCTACCAAGCAACGAGTCGATGATAGGTTTAATGGAGGGAGACGGTACGTGTATATAATTAGAGGGCTGTACCTTCGGCGCTATAAAATAAAAGAAAATAATTAAAAAAATTAATTAAAAGAAATCAAATGCACCTGTGACCGTGGAATTCAATAGGAAATCGCATATTACTTAGATGAAGATTCGCTGAAAGTTTGGTGAACTGAAATGGAACCATTCAAACGTTAGAGCGCGAGCAAACAAACAAACAAGCAAACAAACATCGGGACAGAATCGACTGAAATTAGTACCGCCCTTGCTTCGCGCGGCGGTAATAAAACTGACAAGAACTTCCATCAGAAAAAAGGGGTTAGATCCTGTAATATATCGAGCTATATTGCTTTACTATTTACACTAACATACAGACAATATGAAGTCCGAGTTGTGACTTAATTAAATACCTTCAGAAATGTAATCTTTGTATCAAGATATGATCTGTTGGAGTATATTTCATGATGGCAGCGCGGTTCTTACGTCGTCATTTCCGCTACTTGATTGTTATTATGCCCACCGCAAACGTGTTGTTTGAGGAGATAAACTGTGCCATGTTTACACCACATCGACAGTGCGGGAGAGACGCCGACATCAGCTGAAATTCCCTGGACAGCGGTTCGCAGTGAGTAGTTCCCCCCTGAACTTACGGCAGCATTATCTGTGCTAAGTAGCTAAAGCCTAGATAGATTATATTGTGGTGCTGTGTGTTGAACGGTGAACTAGTTAAGATGGCTGAATCAGTCGTGCAGAGAATGTCATTGGATGACGATGATCTCCCAGGGGCCATACAGATCTTTAAGCAGCAGTGTGAGTTATATTTCTCAGATTGGCAGATTATGATAGAAAGAACATAACGATTGTGTGGAACCAGTTTGAAGCGCAACTTAAGTCGAAGTCCAACTTTAAAGTTGCCCGTCTCTACCTACAGAAGTTTCGACAGCAGGAGAGTGAGACCGTTGATGGTTTTATGTCCAGGTTGAAACTTCATGCTCAGACCTACCAGTTCCGTGACGACAGAGAGTTCGCCGACAGGGTGATATAGCGGTTCATTGCAGGTACACGTCACGCTGAGCTCCAGAAGCAGCTCCTAGCGCAAGACGAGAAGCTGAACATCCAGCAGTGTCTTGACTATGCACGCACTCACGGAGCGTCAATATCGCACATGGAGCAGCTCATAGGTGTGCATTCCCAGTCGTCACCAGTGGTCGATCCAATCCAGCATAAACATGAATGCAGGAACTGTGGGAAAAGTCATTCTTTCACATCACGTGAGTCCTGCCAAGCATTCAACACAATCTGCAACAGTTGTGGAAGGAGGAACCACTGGGCGAAGATGTGCCGATCCCAACAAAGCGGTCAAGCATCTCGCGGTCGACAACAGAAGCGTGACTCGAAAGGTCGTGGTCGCGGACGTAGACAGCAGACACGTTCCAGCTCGCGAAAGCGTGGAAAGCAGAGGAATTCGTCTCGTGATACAGCTACTCGTGACGTGCACTACACTGACGTGCACACACCTACAGCAGATGCTAGCGAGAGTTTTGAGCAGTTGTCGCTAAACGATATATCTGACCAGAGCAAAGATGAAGCGTTCTTGTCCAGCTGCGCCAAGACAACGAGCAACGCATCGTCAATCTTCTCGTAAAAGTCGATACCGGCTCGCAAGCGAACACGATGCCTCTACGTGTATATCGCCGCATGTTCCCCTAGAGTCTTCCCTGATAGCAGAAAGTGGTAAAAATTACGTCATATAGAACAGCTAATACACCGAGTGGGAACGAGGCAATATAAAGCAATGAGCAGGTATGTCCTAAAGATTAAATAAATTGGCCAATGAAACTAACAAAACTTCAAGGAGATCAGTTCTAACTTATAATAGCCACTTGATAAATGAAGCTCACCTAATTCTCATTAAGTAAGTCTATAAGGTAAGGTAGGGGGCTATTTCGGAATCGGCTGGTCTTACATTTGAATTGGTCAAACCTCGGTATTTTCCTTAGAGAAATATCTAGCCGTTTAGGAGGAGGGAGCCAGTTTTTGCACTTTGGGTTGGTTGTTAGAGATTTTGCAAAATTTAGGGTAAGACTTTTCCTTATAGATTCCAAAGTTTCCAGATTGATAGTTTGGTAAGCTTCTTGATATGATGAGTAATTACGTCCTAGTATTATTTTGCAGACCCTTTTTTGTACTCTTTCAAGGTCTGTGATTTGTTGTTTGGTTAGGGCTCCGTTAAAGACTGGTGTGCAATATTCTAGTAAGGGACGGATGTATCCAACAAAGACAGTTTTCAGGTCTTCAACAGGCATACCAAACTGTTTGAGCAGTCTGAACATATATAATTTTCTGTTACACTTCTTGAGCAGGCCCGTAACTAGGATTTTTGCGGGGGGTTCAACATTGGAAAAAGTGGACCTTTCTGAGGGAGCGAAGCGACCGAGTAGGGGTGGCGGGTGGGGGTCAGGGGGCGTGCACCTCGAAGCGTAGTCAGAATTATGTGACAGGGGTGGGTCAAACGTGAAGCCCAAGCATATGCTACCTCTGTATAGGATTCCAAATACTGCGAGCGAGCAAAATGGCAAAATTTATTTCATTAGTCACCAATAGGTGAAATGTAAAGCTTTATCTCCCCATCTTGTTGCATATGCAGGAGTCATTCATATTAATAAAGTTTTTAGGAAGTGAAGCGAACGGGGGGGGGGCACTTTGCTGTTGTTCTTTGATAGAATGTAACCCTAATATCTGGGCGCCATGGTGATAGGGCAGTGACGTGCCCGAAATTATCATAACATTGAATATTCATGGACCTCGCTACATGAAACTATCTCGTTTATAAGGTGTGCGAGCGAGCGAAGCGAGCGAGGAAAAATGCACTTTGCTTTGCTGTTGCTCATTTCAATATAGAAAGTGGACCTAACAAGTATTCGGGTGCCATGGCGATAGGGCAGCGACCTGCCTGGATATTGCAATAACAGCCTTATGGAAATATTCATGGACCTGGCTGCCTGCAACTATCGAAGATTTGCGAGCGAGCGAAGGAAAATGCACTTTAATTCGTTGTTGCTCATTTCAATATAGAAAGTAAGATTACCCTAATTCTGGGCGCCATGGCGATAAGGCAGTGACGTGCCCGAAAATTGTCATAACATTGGATATTCATGGACATATTATAATAACATACTATGGAAATATTCATGGTCCTCGCTGCCTAAAACCAGAGCTATCCATATCAACACGCCCTGCCTGAAACTATCTCGTTTCAAAGTTTTGTGAATGAGCGAAGCGAGCGACGGAAAACGCAATTTTCTATCTCCCAAATGTTATTTCCAAGACACCCCAAGTGTTATATCGGGGCATCTTGTTATTTCTCATTATAGTTTCCAAGAAGTCGATGTTTTATAAAATAATCTCATGGCACTCCGGTTGAACAGGCTGGATTAGAGGGCCATAATTTAAGGACCTGAATGACTAGACCGGGTCCGCCAGGAGTACTCCATGCAACTAACTTGAGAGCGGGAAAACACTTTTGAAAGATCAAAATGCTATTCAATTTCGTCCTATAGGCTGCATGATAGGAATCAAAAATCATCCAAATGCCAGAAGTCAAAGATAGTTTAATAATTACAATGTCATTCAACAGTTTCAATGGTCAATCAACTTCAACATAATTATCTCCATTCATTTTCGTCAGATTTCAATCGAATTCGTCCGACCTGGCAATCTGCTGCAAAATTTTAGCATCAAATCCATCTTTGGGAAGTCGATTTCAAGAAATTGTCATTCAAATTCGTCGCATATAGACAAGACATTACAACGAGCGGGTGACGATTTTTAATAACTCTTTGAACTCTTTCAGTCTTTGACAAAATCGATAGCAAAAATAAATTCCGAAAATGAATGGCGAAAGACGTATATTGACGAGGCCTTATTATGAAGAGCAGGACAAAAGCAAATAAAAAGGTGTTCAAATTGACTGGAACCCGGCTGGAAATCCTATTATCTCACATTATTTTCCACTTTCTTTCCTCTCTCCCCTGTGACCCCTTGTGCGCCCTCCCCTATCTAAGCCAAAAATCACTATTGTGATGTCACTTTGGAGAATTTTTTTTCGCCTTATGATTCTTTTTTGTTGTTCAAGCAGATTTCTGCTCGCCAGCTTTGGGGGGGGGGGGGGGTGTTCGAACCCTCTAACCCCCCTAACCCCCCCCCCCCCCCCCCCCCCCCCCCCCCCCCCGCCTCGTTACAGGCCTGCCATGGATAACTTACAAACGAATTTGAATAATTCTTTGAATGAAGCTTTGCAAAAGTAGATTGCAACATGACATAACGTACAAAATTCGAAACTGAATAGTGAACGACGACATTGATTAATTATACATTTGCCAGATTAGGAAGTTACGGGAAAAAATCAAAATCAAATGTATTAAAAGAGACGGAAAGTCCGATATTTTGTCACGTTATTTTCCCTTTCCATCATCTCTCCCCTCGCTTCTTCGTTTTTTTTTTAATTTATCTTTTTTTCAAGCGGACCTCTGCTCGCCAACGGGGGGTTCGTTCGAACCCCCTGAACCCCACCCCCCCCCCCCCACCCACCCCTAGTTATGGGGGTGTTGAGAATTTCACCTACATGGTTATCCCATTTCAGGTTTGACTGTATTATTACTCCCAGTATCTTAGCCGAAGAGACGAAAGCTAGAACAGATTCACCAATATGTAGGTCATTACCAATAGGTGGTGTTTTCATGAAGGTTACATTCATACCAAAGCATTTGGAGGGATTCAGCTTCATATGATTATTGACTGACCAGTTTTGTAGTTCATCAAGACATTCTTGCATTTTGGGAGGTGATGAAGTTATTCTACACTCAGCTAGAGTTAGGTCATCAACGTATTTGAAATATGGGATAGTGGAAGGATTACATGCATCGTTGATCATAATCAAAAATAGCAAGGGACCTAGTTTTGTACCCTGTGGTACTCCAGCATTGTTATTCATAGCTTCGGATATTTTACCCTGATACCTAACACACTGTCGACGGCCTTCTAGGAAACTAACAATCCACTGAATTAGACACGGTCGTACATCAAGATCGATCATTTTGCGGATAAGGATATTATGAGCCTGTATCAAGCCTGTCAAAGGCTTTACTGAAATCTGTACACACAATGGTGGATATCGATTTATTCTTTTCTGCGTTTTCAAAAAGACAATGCAGTAACTGTACCAAATAATGGGTTGTGGAGAGTCCAGACCTATTGCCAAACTGACGTGAGTCAATATGTTTTTCGATATCTTCCAAAAGCCATTTTGCCACAAAGTATTCAGCTATTTTAGCAAAGTTACTTGTGAGAGCGATAGGGCGAATGTTGTCTATAGACGCAGGCAGTGCTTTAGGTATTGGGGTAATCTGAGATAGTTTCCATAGTTTCCATCACAGCAGCTCAAGCTGGTAGTCCTCACATATTACATTGCTTCGCAAAGCGTACACGATAAACCCCAGAGTAACCCCATCCGTTCGGTAGCTGATCTGAAGTCGCGGTACCCGCAACAGTTTGATGCGATAGGAGACTGGAAAGTACCACATCGTACTACATGAGGGTGCCCAACCCGTAGTGCATGCTCCAAGAAAGTGCTCAATACACATAAGCGATGAACTGAAAGCAGCACTCAATGACATGGAAGAACAAGGTGTCATTCGTCAAGTCACAGAACCTACCGATTGGGTCAGCAGCCTCGCTGTTTCTCGCACAGCAAACGGTCAGATACGCGTATGCCTTGACCCCAAGGACCTGAACAGTGTTATCAAGCGGTGTCATCACACCACTCCTACCGTACAGGAAATTACGAACAAACTCACAGGTGTCAAAGTGTTCAGCAAACTTGGACGCCAAGCGTGGGTACTGGTCAGTGCATTTGGATGCGGAAAGCCAACAGCTGACCACCTTCAATAGCCCATTTGGACGATACTGTTACACGTGCATGCCTTTTGGTCTAGTCATGAGCCAAGATGTGTTCCAACACCGAATGGACCAGATACTAGAGCAATGCACATGTGTCATTGGGATAGCAGATGACATCATTGTTTTGGTGACTCGCAGCAATCACATGATAGGAACCTTCATGCATTGATGGAGGTTTCTTCTGGTCTGAAGTTCAACAGCAGCAAGTGCGCTATCAACCAGCGACGTATCGCCTTCTTTGGCATGGTGTATGATGAACACGGAGTTCATCCTGTCCCAGCTAAGGTACAAGCAGTAAAATCCATGCCAGCTCCACGCGATAAGACCCAACTGCAAGAGTTCTTGGGGATGGCAACGTACTTGAGCCCATTCATCCCGAATCTATTTAGCCGTACCGCAGGTCTTCGTGAGCTTCTTCGGCAAGATAGCGAGTTAATTTGATCCCAATAAGGAAACCACAGTGCAGGTAGACGCATCATCACGCGGTCTAGGGGCTACACTTCTTCAGGACGGTGAGCCCATCGCGTATGCATCAAAAGCGTTGAGTAATGCCGAGACCCGATACGCCAACATAGAACGCGAATTGCTCGCGGTTGTCTTCGGTTGTGAGCGGTATCATACGTATGTCTTCGGCAAGCACTTCACAGTCGAGTCAGATCATAAGCCATTGCAAATGATCCACCAGAAGCCACTAACTTCAGCACCGCCACGTTTACAGCGTATGTAACTACGCCTTCAGCAGTACGACTTCACCTATCGCCCAGGGAAGGAAGTCCCAATCGCTGATAGTCTGTCGCGGTCTCCAGGAAACGACAACACACATATCGCTCTTGACATGTAAATCAACCTCATCCAGTTCTCAGCGCAACGGGTCGCGGATGTGAAGCGAGAAACCGATGCCGATTCGACACTATGGCAGTTGAAGTGTAACGTAGGCCAAGGATGGCCTGAGCGAATGAAGGACCTTCCATCTCAGCTTAGACCATACTGGTCATTCCGTGATGAGCTGTCAGTTGAAGATGCCAAAGACAATGCATGAGTATATGCTAGGAAAGTTGCATGAAGGTCACCAGGGTTCTACGAAAACGAAGCTACGTGCACGTGATTGTGTTTATTGGCTGAATATCAATAGCGATATTGAGAGCGTTGTAGGCCAGTGTGCTACATGCCAAGAGCACCAGAGATCGCAACCCAAGGAGAGTTTACTTCCCCGTGACTTACCAACACGACCATGGCAGATCTTAGGCACTGATCTGTTCCATTTAGAAGTTCGTGATTACTTCATATCATCGCGGACTATTACTCAAAGTTTCCATTTGTTCACAGAATGCCGGTCGAGTGTACTAGCAAAGCTGTCATTGAAGCTACGCGGCAAATCTTCTCTGAGCACGGCGTACCTGAGAAGATTATCAGTGATAACGGTCCACACTTCGCTGCCTCACCATACAATGAATTCGCTAGCAACTGGGGTTTCGCGCACGTTACATCATAGCCACGCTTCCCTCAGTCGAACGGATTCGTTGAGCGCGCTATAGAGACCATTAATCGTACACTAGCGAAAGAGACATGATGTAAGCAGAACGTCAACATGGCACTTTTCTGCCTACGCACAACACCTATCGACAGCGAATTGCCAAGTCCAGCAGAACTTCTTTGTGGTAGGAAGGTTAAGAGCAACCTTCCACGCAACCTTATACGCAACACATCAACACGCAAAGAGCAAACTTACCAGCGTCTCCAACAGCGACAGGATCAACAGAACGCGTATCATGATCTACCCGCACATGATCTCAAGTCGTTGAGACCTTCACAGCATGTTATGATCCAGCCCTGATAGCAGAAAGTGGTAAAAATTACGTGATATTTACGTCGTGGTTTTCGTCTTTTTTACGTCCTGTAATTACGTCAAAAAGACGACAACTTGCACCAACGCAAGACGTCAAGAGGACGTCTTATTTTGACGTCATCTGTACACTGTAAAAACTGAAGTGCTGTATATAGCACTTTTTGAGGGCATGCATAGGGACTGCACTCAGAGTGCTATTGAATGCACACAGCGTGCTATTTCAGCACTTTCACGGGAGCTGGCATTACCGCTAGACTAACTCACATTGTACGATTTAGAGCAGATCATATTGTCACATAGTGAATTTACAACACCACATAGTTCATGTTATCTACTTGACTCCCATGACTAAACTGGATTGCAAGAAGCATTCGTTAGTCCATCGGTAACGTCAGCGCCTCTCAATCAGCGGAACCTGGTTCGAGGCTCGCCACGGTCTCATTTTTTTTTTTGCTGGTAAATTAGCACACTACAAGTGCTATAAACAGCATTTCAGGTGCAGTCACTATACATGCCCCTAAAAGTAGCACTTTAGTTTTTACAGTGTACAAGACGTAGAGATGACGTCAAAACAAGACGTCCTCTTGACGTCTTGCGTTGGTGCAATTTGTCGTCTTATTGACGCAATTACAGGACGTAAAAAAGACGAAAACCGCGACGTAAATATCACGTCATTTTTAACACTTTCTGCTATCAGGGAAGAGGAATGAAGACGTAGAGATGACGTCAAAATAAGACGTCCTCTTGACGTCTTGCGTTGGTGCAAGTTGTCTTATTGACGTAATCAAGAAAATTATAACTAATTTTGTTATTTACTAGATAAATCTATGTATCTACCTATTTGCTAGTTTCCCAAACTATGCCGTCATTCGAGAAAACCTAAGTCTAAAACGCGCAGCCCCTGCCTGCGCGCGCGTACTCCCCGTCCACCAATCCAATCGCGCCACCGCCATACTCTTCCTCTTCCGAGCAGTCAGAGACAGAATCTAGGACATGTCAGACAAGGAGAGGGGCTGGAGGGAGGGACATAGGTAGATACATAGATTTATCTAGTAAATAACAAAATTAGTTATAATTTTCTTGATTTACAGCAATAAATCGATGTATCTACCTATTTGCTAGAATAGCACGGATAAAAACCCGGGTGGCATGTCCCAGGACGGGAGTAACTAACGCGGGGCAGACAGAGACGACGAAGCAGCTCTCAACCCAGAGGTTTCAAATCCAACCTCACCCGAAGGAGCATCCTTAAGATAGAAGGATGTGAAGAAAGTAGGGGAACGCCAAAAGGCGGCCCTCAAAAGTCTTCCAAAAGGAATGAACCTGACAAAGCGCCCAGGAGGTAGAAGACTCCCAGTGTCATGCGCTCTGGGAGGCTTCCCAGACAGGAGAGCCTCCGAACCCGCAGCTTGGATAGCCTCGACAATCCAACGGGAGATAGTCTCCGTGATGCTGGGGAAGAAAGGTGATGGAAAAAGAGAAGAGCTGATCATCCTTACGAAAACAACCGTAGTCCTATCCAAGTACCATTTGAGAGCCCTAACAGGGCACCAAGATTTATCCTCCATGACGGAAGAGAATTCCGACAGAGGACTCAAGAACACTTCGATTAAGCCAGAAGAATCCGTCTGATTCTTGGCAATAACGAAGGTCGAGGGACAAGACGTACACCTTGCCTTTCCCATCTGATATGCCCGGGGGCCGTAGAGAAAGGTGTTCTTAATCGGGAGATGGTGTAACGACGCTTTGCAGAACGGCCCAAAGGGCGGTTTGGCCAAGGCGTCCAAAACCAAGGAAGGCTCCACGCAGGAGTCAACTGGCGATTTGCTGGGCGTGTCAAAAGAAAAGACCTCAGCAAATGAGTCAGGAAGGGAGAGATTGAAACTCCCGAACCATCAGAAAAAAACCAAGGTGAACCGCAGTAATAGCGGACCGGTAACCACTAAAGTTAGAGAGGGCCCTGCCCTTATCGAAAGGAGTAATAAGGAAAATTGTTGTAAAAGCACCCACCGGGGCAGAAACGGGAAAACAAACCCCTTCTCCCCAACAAGCATGGAAGGTTTCTAAACTCGAGTTGACAACAGCTCGGGTAGAAACTCTTCTGCTCTGGACTATGAACTGGGAGGCTCTCTCTGAGAGTCCTCGCTTCCTCCCCAATAGCGGCCAGGCGGTCAATGTAGAGCCGCCGGACGATGGTGGAGGATCCCCGACAGGGGCTGATCTGAGGACTGCTCTCCATAGAAGGGAGAGAGGCCGACCGTCCAGCAGAGACAGAAGAAGAGGAAACCAAGTTTCCTCGGCCAGCAAGGTGCTATGAGCAGAAACCCACGTCTGATCCTCCTGAATCTTCCCCAGGAACTGAGGAATTAAGGAGATCGGCGGAAAGGCGTAACCCCAGAAGTTCTTCCCTGAAGGGAGAACGCATCGAGGGCCCAAGCTTCCGGATCTCGCACTCGAGAGCAAACTCGGGAGGCGATGATTCAGAGCTGTCGCAAACAGGTCTATCTCCAGATGGGCGCAGACTGAACTGAGGTAGTCGAAGACCTCTTGATTCAGTGACCACTCGGAGGGGGGACACATGTCCCGGGACAGCAAATCTGCAATCAGATTGTCCCGCCCGGGAACATAGGAGGCGATCGGAATCACTCGGTGAGGCCGACACCACTCTTAAGTTTGGCGGTTAGATCTTTCAGGGTAGCGGGAAGAGTCCCGCACTGTCTGTTGATGTATGCAGCAACAGAGGTGCTGACCGTCAGAATCAGGACGGAGCGACCTACAAACATGTTCTCGAAAAGGTGGAGAGACATGAGGACTGCCATCAATTCCAACACAATAAGTGGGGCAAGGTGCACAGGTGTGACCAGTCCCCCGAGACCACCTGGTCCGAACAGGGCGATAAGTAGGCGTTTGATCTCCTCGGTGAGAGGAATCCACACCTTGAGCGAGTCTACACTAGGCTTGAAAACTTCAGAAGATGAAGTTGGAAAAGGCCTCATATGAAGCCGACAGTCTTTGAGGACATCCCTATGGCTCGATAAGTGGTCCAAGAACTGGTGCCATCGGCCTGCCCGAACTCGACGTAAGAGACGAAGAGATCGAGCTAGAAAGACAATTGCGTGAATTCTCTCCCGACTGGGGCGGGTAAGTTGGTTCA
Organism: Heliocidaris erythrogramma; assembly: GCA_025617745.1. NCBI lineage: Eukaryota > Metazoa > Echinodermata > Echinoidea > Camarodonta > Echinometridae > Heliocidaris > Heliocidaris erythrogramma. The sequence continues at coordinate 7,915,654 of CM046873.1, read as the reverse complement.
CAATGTCTAATTTCCGCACTCTATGTAAATTGGTCTGCGGGTAGGAGTCAACTCCTACTTGTCCCAGTTGGCCATGAATCGTACTTCTTGCGTAGTACGGAGAAGTAGGGCCATGTGCGACTGAAGGACGGACACAGAGCTCGCCACCAGGAGCCAGTGGTCCAGGTAAGTGAAAAGTCTCAGACCGCGATCCTGAGGGAAGCGGCTAGGGTAGAGACTGCTCGAGTAACACTCGAGGAGCCGGTTTCAGGCCGAAATTTAAGGCCTCGAACCGGAAAGTTTCGCCTTGAAGGAGAAACCTAGAAGGTCCCTTGAAGAAGGGTGTATCGGTATGTGAAAGTATCTTTCAAGTCTACCGAAATAGCCACATCTGACGGTCTGATCGCCGGGAGAATCGAGGCCAAGGTTTCCCTGTGGAAAACCCTCTCTTGGTATGAAGGAATTGATGACCTCCATATTCAAGATTATTCTGAGCTTCCCCGAGCATTTGGGAATATAAGATAGGGGAGAGGCACAACTGGGGTGGTCTCTTACCCTTTCGATCGCGCCCTTTTCCAGCAGCTCTTGAATCTCGGTGGAGATGTGCTCTAGAAAGGGGGCGATAGTGTAGGAGGGTTGTGGCGGACGGTTCCGTGTGGGAGGGGCTTTGCGAAAAGTATGCAGAAGCCTCCTCGCACGAAGGGGAGCACGAAAACGTCGTCGGTAATTCCTTCCCAGGCGGGAAGGTACTGAAGACGGCCGCCAACCCTCTCCTCCAACGCTCGGGGGGCACCTGTGCACGGGGCAGCTGGAAGCGCCACCGCGTCTAGGAGGCGGAAAGACAGCCTGGGCCTGCGGCTTAGGAGCCGAGGACTTAAGGCGTTTCAGAAGTTCCGTCGCCTGCTTGCGTGAATCAACCTCAAGTTGAATCACATCAGGCCCCTTACCTCCAAAGAGGTGAAGGCCGGAGTGCGGGACCCTGGCCAGGAGGGCAGGTATGTCCGCATCCGCAATGCCCAGAGAGGAAAGCGTAAGCTTCCTCCTAGCATTGGTGGCTATTGCTGTCGACACAGACAGTTCCAACCACAACGAGCCTGTCCAGGACAAGGCTTCATCTAGCAACAGGATGTCCGAGTCGGACATCTCGAGGTGCTGACTCCTAGCGCGAAAGGAAAGGAGCGTACCCAAGTGGGCAGTCAGCCTCAGGCCAGTCCTGGAATGAGCTTCCATTAAGGACGGGAGCAAAAACCGGTATCCGAACCGGATCCGGTATCCGACCCGGTATCCGAACCGGACCTGGGTCGGGTACAGGTATCCCCCCTTCCCCCTTGGGGGAGGGGTTGGAGTCAGGCGTCGGTGGGAGTACAGACACAGAGTCTGACCAACCACTCCGCTCCACAATGATCTTGAGATAATTCAAAAGTTCATGGGAGACGCCTAACTCAGAAGAAGTGGTCGCCCCTTGGGGGCTAACCTTCTTCTTCTTGGCCCCCTCTGACACATGAGGTGAACACACAGTCGGTGTCAAGGGGAGAGAGTCCGCCTCGCCTGTTGGCTGGGCAGTACTCTGGCGCTTACGCTTCTTGGCAGGTGGGCATGTTTATCGCCCCCTTTACCCTTAGAAACGGGCATCGCCTCCGTAGTAGGCCCTGAAGGGAGTACTTTTGGAGGATCACGACTCTCTTTTTCCCTTACCCGCCTTGCTTGTGTTAGAAGCGTGCGGAGAGACAAAAGGAGCCGATCCCTGAGCAATCACACCTATGGCTGGAGAGCGAGGAATGATGCTCGAGCGAGACGAACTGTGGGCAGGGATAACACCCACAGTTTTATCGGTGAGAGGTATTGGCCGGAGGCACTCACTCCCACCGTTATACAAGTCTCTATCTTCGAGAGAGGTATTGGCCGTGTTCCAGCACTCACTCTCTCGGTTTTCCCCGCATGAGTTGGTCGTCAAAATAGACGGCGAACTCATAACGGGGCGAGCCGTACACGAAGTAGGCCCTAACTTACCTTAGTCGAAGCTCCGTGGAAGTTATAATGTTGGTGCGAGATTAAATTCTCGCAGCCAACCCTTCCAAGGCTGGGCGAGTCCCCTTATAAGTATTAAATACTGGGGAACGCCAGCCGAACGGAGACCTCGACATGGCTGAAATTAAAGACAAGCAACAAATATAGAAACCCATTTATAGTAATAAATTTATTATTATTACAAAACAGTATAGATCTATATAAAGGTAACAACCAACTCACAAGACGGAGTGGGAATAAACTCCTATTACGGAGCACAACGTATGATAAGACCGCTTGTCTAAGCGCGTTGAATCAACCACCTACAGACACGGGGGCTAGCCCGACGCAGTGTACTAGTACACCGTCTGTGAATAAAGCCCCGAAAGTGAGGAAAAACGGCAAAGTAATTTCATTAATTTACCGTGAAGGAGGTTGACTCAGGAAAAATCCGATACACCAAAATGAGTGTGAAAACATGGTGAACGGAATTAAGGAGATCGGCGGAAAGGCGTAACCCCACAAGTTCTTCCCTGAAGGGAGAACGCATCGAGGGCCCAAGCTTCCGGATCTCGCACTCGAGAGCAAACTCGGGAGGCGATGATTCAGAGCTGTCGCAAACAGGTCTATCTCCAGATGGGCGCAGACTGAACTGAGGTAGTCGAAGACCTCTTGATTCAGTGACCACTCGGAGGGGGGACACATGTCCCGGGACAGCAAATCTGCAATCAGATTGTCCCGCCCGGGAACATAGGAGGCGATCGGAATCACTCGGTGAGGCCGACACCACTCTTAAGTTTGGCGGTTAGATCTTTCAGGGTAGCGGGAAGAGTCCCGCACTGTCTGTTGATGTATGCAGCAACAGAGGTGCTGACCGTCAGAATCAGGACGGAGCGACCTACAAACATGTTCTCGAAAAGGTGGAGAGACATGAGGACTGCCATCAATTCCAACACAATAAGTGGGGCAAGGTGCACAGGTGTGACCAGTCCCCCGAGACCACCTGGTCCGAACAGGGCGATAAGTAGGCGTTTGATCTCCTCGGTGAGAGGAATCCACACCTTGAGCGAGTCTACACTGGGCTTGAAAACTTCAGAAGATGAAGTTGGAAAAGGCCTCATATGAAGCCGACAGTCTTTGAGGACATCCCTATGGCTCGATAAGTGGTCCAAGAACTGGTGCCATCGGCCTGCCCGAACTCGACGTAAGAGACGAAGAGATCGAGCTAGAAAGACAATTGCGTGAATTCTCTCCCGACTGGGGCGGGTAAGTTGGTTCACAATGTCTAATTTCCGCACTCTATGTAAATTGGTCTGCGGGTAGGAGTCAACTCCTACTTGTCCCAGTTGGCCATGAATCGTACTTCTTGCGTAGTACGGAGAAGTAGGGCCATGTGCGACTGAAGGACGGACACAGAGCTCGCCACCAGGAGCCAGTGGTCCAGGTAAGTGAAAAGTCTCAGACCGCGATCCTGAGGGAAGCGGCTAGGGTAGAGACTGCTCGAGTAACACTCGAGGAGCCGGTTTCAGGCCGAAATTTAAGGCCTCGAACCGGAAAGTTTCGCCTTGAAGGAGAAACCTAGAAGGTCCCTTGAAGAAGGGTGTATCGGTATGTGAAAGTATCTTTCAAGTCTACCGAAATAGCCACATCTGACGGTCTGATCGCCGGGAGAATCGAGGCCAAGGTTTCCCTGTGGAAAACCCTCTCTTGGTATGAAGGAATTGATGACCTCCATATTCAAGATTATTCTGAGCTTCCCCGAGCATTTGGGAATATAAGATACGGGAGAGGCACAACTGGGGTGGTCTCTTACCCTTTCGATCGCGCCCTTTTCCAGCAGCTCTTGAATCTCGGTGGAGATGTGCTCTAGAAAGGGGGCGATAGTGTAGGAGGGTTGTGGCGGACGGTTCCGTGTGGGAGGGGCTTTGCGAAAAGTATGCAGAAGCCTCCTCGCACGAAGGGGAGCACGAAAACGTCGTCGGTAATTCCTTCCCAGGCGGGAAGGTACTGAAGACGGCCGCCAACCCTCTCCTCCAACGCTCGGGGGGCACCTGTGCACGGGGCAGCTGGAAGCGCCACCGCGTCTAGGAGGCGGAAAGACAGCCTGGGCCTGCGGCTTAGGAGCCGAGGACTTAAGGCGTTTCAGAAGTTCCGTCGCCTGCTTGCGTGAATCAACCTCAAGTTGAATCACATCAGGCCCCTTACCTCCAAAGAGGTGAAGGCCGGAGTGCGGGACCCTGGCCAGGAGGGCAGGTATGTCCGCATCCGCAATGCCCAGAGAGGAAAGCGTAAGCTTCCTCCTAGCATTGGTGGCTATTGCTGTCGACACAGACAGTTCCAACCACAACGAGCCTGTCCAGGACAAGGCTTCATCTAGCAACAGGATGTCCGAGTCGGACATCTCGAGGTGCTGACTCCTAGCGCGAAAGGAAAGGAGCGTACCCAAGTGGGCAGTCAGCCTCAGGCCAGTCCTGGAATGAGCTTCAATTAAGGACGGGAGCTTCTCTATTTGGCGTAAGGTGTACTCTTAAAGTTGACACCAAGCCTACCACCTACATGTAGGAGGTCACTGGAACAGGACTTTCTCGTAATTTAATCGAGTGTCCTGTCGAGAGAAGGTGAAAAACCCAGCCGAGGGATGGTTTTACAACGAGCCTGTCCTTGGACAAGGGGCTTCGTCTAGCACAGGATGTCCGAGTCGGACATCTCGAGGTGCTGGCTCCTAGCGCTAAGGGAAAGGAGCGTACCCAAGTAGGCAGTCAGCCTCAGGCCAGTCCTGGAATGAACTTCCAATAAGGACGGGAACCTCTCTATTTTGGCGCAAGGTGTACTCTTAAGTAGACACCAAGCCTACCACCTACATGTAGGAGGTCACTGGAACGGGACTTTCTCGTAATATAATTCGAGAGTGTCCTGTTTAGAGAAGGTGAAATCCCCGGCCGAGGGACGGACCCTACTAAGGATGCAAGAGGCTGTGAGGCGAAGTCATTGAAGACTCGCTTACAGTCCTCCGTAAGAGGGATGCCCTTGGAGGGACGCTCACCTTGAAAAAGGAGAGACGGATGTCCCGGATCAGCCCGACTCTGTAAAAGTGTCGGGAAGAAATTTCTCCAGCAGGGCTTGAGTCTCTACCGCCAAGGACCCAAAGGTCTGGGGTGTAATCTCAGCCTGTGAAGAGGCATCATCCCCTGAAAATCCAGACTGAAACCTGATCCCAAGAAGGGCGGTGTAAGCAGTCCCAGGATTCCTCCCCAGGCGGAGCACCAAGTGCCGCTGGAATGGGAGTAGCCCCGACCGGACGATCAAAGCTGAACGTGGTCGAGAGACGCCCGAAGTGGGGCGGTAAGGCTCTAGTGTGTTGGAAAACAAACACAATGAGCCAGATACCTGAGAAAAGGAACCGGATCCCAACCCACTAGAAGCAGTGGTGGTAAACAAGGGAAAACCAGTGTTCCTAGCCGAATAACCGGTAAAAACCGGTATCCGAACCGGATATCCGGTAAAAACCGGTATCCGAACCGGATATCCGGCAAAAACCGGTATCCGAACCGGATCCGGTATCCGACCCGGTATCCGAACCGGACCTGGGTCGGGTCGGGTACAGGTATCCCCCCTTCCCCCTTGGGGGGAGGGGTTGGAGTCAGGCGTCGGTGGGAGTACAGACACAGAGTCTGACCAACCACTCCGCTCCACAATGATCTTGAGATAATTCAAAAGTTCATGGGAGACGCCTAACTCAGAAGAAGTGGTCGCCCCTTGGGGGCTAACCTTCTTCTTCTTGGCCCCCCCTGACACATGAGGTGAACACACAGTCGGTGTCAAGGGGAGAGAGTCCGCCTCGCCTGTTGGCTGGGCAGTACTCTGGCGCTTACGCTTCTTGGGCAGGTGGGCATGTTTATCGCCCCCTTTACCCTTAGAAACGGGCATCGCCTCCGTAGTAGGCCCTGAAGGGAGTACTTTTGGAGGATCACGACTCTCTTTTTCCCTTACCCGCCTTGCTTGTGTTAGAAGCGTGCGGAGAGACAAAAGGAGCCGATCCCTGAGCAATCACACCTATGGCTGGAGAGCGAGGAATGATGCTCGAGCGAGACGAACTGTGGGCAGGGATAACACCCACAGTTTTATCGGTGAGAGGTATTGGCCGGAGGCACTCACTCCCACCGTTATACAAGTCTCTATCTTCGAGAGAGGTATTGGCCGTGTTCCAGCACTCACTCTCTCGGTTTTCCCCGCATGAGTTGGTCGTCAAAATAGACGGCGAACTCATAACGGGGCGAGCCGTACACGAAGTAGGCCCTAACTTACCTTAGTCGAAGCTCCGTGGAAGTTATAATGTTGGTGCGAGATTAAATTCTCGCAGCCAACCCTTCCAAGGCTGGGCGAGTCCCCTTATAAGTATTAAATACTGGGGAACGCCAGCCGAACGGAGACCTCGACATGGCTGAAATTAAAGACAAGCAACAAATATAGAAACCCATTTATAGTAATAAATTTATTATTATTACAAAACAGTATAGATCTATATAAAGGTAACAACCAACTCACAAGACGGAGTGGGAATAAACTCCTATTACGGAGCACAACGTATGATAAGACCGCTTGTCTAAGCGCGTTGAATCAACCACCTACAGACACGGGGGCTAGCCCGACGCAGTGTACTAGTACACCGTCTGTGAATAAAGCCCCGAAAGTGAGGAAAAACGGCAAAGTAATTTCATTAATTTACCGTGAAGGAGGTTGACTCAGGAAAAATCCGATACACCAAAATGAGTGTGAAAACATGGTGAACGGGATTTTTATTGCGAAAGGCAACCAAAAACGCTTTTGGAGGTAAAAATCTCGCAATTTAGGTTAAGACTTAGCTTCATAGATGTCACTTCTCTGACGGGCGAGAACGGAAGAGGAAGAGTATGGCGGTGGCGCGATTGGATTGGTGGACGGGGAGTACGCGCGCGCAGGCAGGGGCTGCGCGTTTTAGACTTAGGTTTTCTCGAATGACGGCATAGTTTGGGAAACTAGCAAATAGGTAGATACATCGATTTATTGCTGTAAATTACAGGACGTAAAAAAGACGAAAACCACGACGTAAATATCACGTGATTTTTTAACACTTCCTGCTATCAGGGAGGATGCACGCACGAATGCATGGACTCCAGCACGAGTCAAAAAGTGTGATGAGCCCCGTTCCTACATAATTGTAATCCTCAATGGTCGCGAGCTACGTCTCAATCGACATCATATTCGCGATCTTGAGCCTGCAAAGAAACGCGTAACCTTCGATGAACCAACTCATCATTACGCTAGGCTCCCTGAAACGCACCAACGCGAACAAACACAGGAACAGAAACTTCATGACACTGAAGCTGTACAAACCAAACACCACCCAATGACAAGGTCTGGAAGAATAACCAAACCCCCAGACAGACTTACTATGTAAACTTCAACAATGGACACAAATTGATGTTTATTTGTGTTTTCACCCTAAATTCACATACCATGTATTTATGTATACTATATGTGAATCTCAGGAGAGTTTTTTTATGAAATCATAATGTTCCAAGATGCAACATGCACGTTATAGTAGACCAGCCAAACATCCAAAAAGGCTCTAGAAAAAAGATGCCACGCGCATTTTTGCATAAAAATGCCATTTTTAGGCAAAAATTTGAAAGAATGTCAAAAATTACAATTTTTAATTTTTTGACCTAATATGTAATACCTGATGAAGACTTTTCGAGTGATATCAGATTTTTTTTTGATTTTCAAGTTCAAAAACCCTATTTATATAATTGAAAGTTGGATATTACACACACATGTATGGCGTAATGAAACCTAAAAGTGTGATTTACTCAAAATAATACGTTGTGAAAACTACCAATATTTCAAAGTTTTTTACCCAACGTAAATTTGTCATTTTAAACACTTTTTTCTTGATTAAACATATCATGTATATTGTCATGTCACACAGAGAAAAGAAATTATCCGATAAGGTGATAGATAACTCATTTTATGTTATCCCAAATGGAACGATGTATTTTTACTGGATGCGCATTTTGACTGAAAAACACTATTTGAAGGTACATCTAGAGTGTATTATGTACATAAGGCAATTATCCCATGTATTATCAGTATAGTCTATGGGCCAAAAACTGAAATGTCCCCACCTCCTTAGAAATAATCTTAAATGATTTTTTTTTTTCTGTTAGATGGGACCATTAACGCTCAAAATGTGCTTCTTTGCCCTAAATTAAAAGGTGGGCGTGACCACAAGGGCTATTACCATGGCAACGGATCAAAAACAATAGAATTTAAGAAATTGTCATGTATTCGTGATTAAGAAAGTACAAAAACACATTGTAACATTTTAAAATAATGTATCAAAAGTTTCTCACTTGAATAAACACCCAAATAAGACTTATAAAAAATGTCCATCGTGTTTGAAAATGACTGTTTCCATGGAAACAGTAAGAACAAAACTGATATTTGAGCAAAATCCCTTGATGCTACCTAAAAAAGAGGTAAGTATTGACATTGACCATTATTATTTTCTCTTTTACAGGACACTCACTTATAACGTATTTTAGTAAAGGGTAATGGATATGACTACTACATGTGTAGGCCGTTACCATAGTAACAAATATATTAATGTGTTGTATTCCTAACAAAATACTGCAGTTGTTTTCAACATGAAATAACGGTAAACATCTAATAACTTTTGCCGTCTGTTTGATTATATTAAACATTTTAGTTAATTGGAGTAGATCTAAATTTGATTTATAAAAAAACTGTTGCCATGGAAACAGAATGTTAATGAAGATGACATCTTTCAAAGAAAAAAATGTGACTTACCAATACAAAATAAATGTTAAACAAACTGAATTTGAACTGTTATATGAATCATATATATTTCACCGTAGCTATCAGAATCAGCTTGTTTGTCTTAAAGGCCAATTCCACCCTAATAATGAGTTGAGTTGAATCAGTAGAGTTAAATCAAATAAACTGAACAGAAATCCGATGATGTCATGAGCTCACTTTTCCTTTTGTATTTTATTATTCCCACCTGACAAAATAAGACCTAACAACATTTGCGATTTGTCGTGGCTTTATTTGTGATGGACGCTTAATTCACAATCCATTTCGGTGTCACAACACAATTTCTTTGGATATATAATCACAACACACTAATGAATAGGCCTATTAAATCACAATGAACACGGAATACCAATTCATACATGTTTCCAACCGATAACCTCGTGAGAGCTTCCGGGAGAGGGGTTAGACCCCCGACTAGAAGGCCCCCCTCCTACCCTAACGTTAACATTCCCAGCTGCCTTGCCACTAGTACCCTGCTAGTCGGACAGGAATCCCAGATCAGCTTGTAAATTAAATACCGGTGGATTAAAAATCCCAGCCTCCCCGCATGTAAGATCGGGTGAGGCCTAACCTTAGATATAGGCCTTCAAGCCTCCACGCATGTAAGATCGTGTGAAGCCTAAGATTAAAGTTTAACGTAACACCGTATACAATATTCTAAAGTAGTACATGACAGCCCCCCGCATGTGAAATTGAGTGGAGCCGAAAATACAATTTTACATATAACAGCGTAATTTACTCACTTAACATACGTGTTTAGGCGGCATAATTGCCAAATTACTACCAAACGAGAAGATATAGCTTAGTATATATAATTTGTCTTGTAATTACATTAATTGATGCTATAAAATATCATCATCACAAGACAGTTTCGCAATTATATGTCATTGCTCAAAATGTACCATTCATCCAAACCCGAGTAGGGGCGAAAAACCAACTGTTAAAATTGCTTAGTCGGGAAAATTCCCCTACGGCCCACATTTTCTGCGTGCACGACGCGCAATCTGTTTTTATGCAGAAATCTGTGCAACCAAGCTCAAATGCTTCCGAATCAGGATTGGTACCTAACCCCTGAGCTCTTTCCAACAAAAACGAATGATAAACATATGCATACCATATCCACTGAATGCATATATAATAACAGAAACGCATATACCCATGCATAAACATATTTAGATATAGATATACATAATATATACATACACATCCACCAGCATACTAACATATTCTTCTTTATAATCCTGTAAACACTGAAATCGATTTCATTACTTGGAATGTCAAATCATCAATTCAATGCACTGAAGAGCCCCAAAATGTGATTGAACTGTCATCAATTATATCGATAGTCTCGCACAATTACATCCATTATCTTAAAGACAAGATTGAGGTCCGAGAAAGGTGAAAACAAAAGTAATAATTTGTGAAGTTTCCCCATTCCTTCAATGACAATTTGGAAGACAATCATAGTAGAAATGACCTCTGAAAAGTATTGTTCTTCAAATACTCTCATATTCGAAATATGACGAGAAATAGCTGAAGTATTCTTCCTGAACATTCATGCCATCTATGCGTGCAGTGCACGAGCTTTCCAGCAAATTTGGGCTAATTTCTTATCTTTTTGATGATCGATCAAAAAATTTCAATCTACCCATTCTTATGTAAACATGATCAACCTGTCCCCAAGTGCATTGAACCTTTTCTATCACAATGTAATCGTCTGACCAGAACTGAACCATACCATACCAATGCACTACCATTTAGGCCATTTGGTGGTAGCAATATCTCCACTCATCCATAGCCATCGATCCTTGTAATGGCATTTCCCCCTATAGCTATGGTTAACGCATGACCACCATTATTTACATGACATGAACCACCATGATATTTCACAATACTACGACCCTTTGTCTACGTCAATTCGCTAAATAAAATTGTACACTGGCAGAGTACTAGCCCTTAAAGCGGTCCCCCAAATAATTATTTTATAACCGATGTTCGAAAAAATAACATCAGATGTATGAATTTCAGGTCGAATTAATGTATATACAGCCTACATGTATGGGCCTGTATACTTCCATTCCACCACTCTAGTAAACTCTCCTTAATCTCTATTTAAGCTCCATTTACACTCAGTTAATTTCCCCCGTTTCCACTTGAAAAATATGATGGTATTTATGATAAAAGCTTTTCCTACCATCAAACCAGAGTTTCATTACACAATTTCATCCATTTTTTCTATTATAATTTGTAAGATTTATATGGTTAAAACCAACACCAGCACTCCTTGCCGATCCCCAACCTTACAAGCAACACCCCGATTATTTTTATTATTTTGTTTGTTTGGTTCTTTTTTAAACACCAGTGCCCCGTACATAAGGGGGGGGGGGGGTGGGGGTCGAGGTAAATCGCCACACCGGCAGACTCGGGATTGCGCAACGACGTGCAAGCTTCTGACTGGACCTTAAATATAGCTTTACTTTTCATGTTCCGCATCTAAACGGTTGATGCCCAGATGACCGATGGCCCTTCTACCTATTGTATTTGCCATTGCTCGGGCATATCGAGTATTGCCCTCCGTCGTCTGCTCACCTTAGCTTGGTCCTCTGGCCGAAAATTGCCTTAAGCGACTCGTTCAATCCCACAATATTGGACTCACTGTACGATTATATATAGTTAGCTTATGGTGTTCGCCACTAGCCGGCTTAGGCTTTACCCACCCACCGACTGAAGTCAAGAGTTCATCTGATCCAAGTACAGGGTTCTCTTCCCTGCTCAGTGGAAGGCAGCCCAAGGCCAAGACCGGTCTTTTCCGTCCACTCTGCTCTGTGCTCGGCCCAACAGACGATTGGGTACTGTCCATAAGGTTGGCTCTGTTAAAAAGCAAACAGAAAGAGAACCTGGGAAGCATTCTGGCATTGAAATGTACATGAGAGATTCATTCTCATTTTGAAACCATCTCATCTGTATTCGATTCGCTTGTTCCTTTTGATACTAGCAAACAACATTTTCATCCCCATTAAACCCTTTACGTCTTCATCATACTTAATGTCTCTCACCACTATTGTTTGTCTGTGTATCGTTTCATCTAGCTAGTATTTGTGTTAATGTTATCATTTGTTTATCGAGCATTGTGTAAACCAGCGATCTATACTGCTACACTACGGTGCTACCTCACCCATAAGAAGACCTGACAATGTCACCCTAGTTTAATCCATGAAGCCTCTGAATTGATACGCCGGTACAAAACCATATATCCGTAGGCAAAATCTCCCATCTATCAGGCCCATGACGGTTGAAATTATGATTACATGCCCATACTGAAACTGAGGAATCATTTTCTACCATAAACTTGAGCCCCATACACATAAAGAATAAGAAACTGTACGTGGAATGACATAGTGGGACTAAACACCCACATATTATGAATAACATTTTGAATTTAGCATACTCTGAAATTGTATTTTCATGAAAATACACCAAGTGAGTGAAGTAGGCCCTACAAGAAACTATGAACTGAATTTCAAGATGTTGAAGGAAAAGAAATTTCAGTTATAAGGTGTTAACATCCAATCCTTTCATGATTTGCCAAGATGTCAGGGTGCCGATCTGAAAAGTTAGTAATCATCATATTTACATGTAAACGTCACTTAACTGGCATTAAATGATAAATTTTCGTCCCAAAACAATTAAAACCTAGAAATTACCGAAGAAATATCACTTCATCTAACTTTGCCTACTAGTTGGCGTATGATGACCGAACAAAGATGACCCTTAATTTTCCATGTCATCCATGCCCAAACTATTTGATATTAACGCCAGTCAAAAGTCTACACAAGAATTCCCTCTGGCCTTACAATATAGACTGGACGTCCACAAGTTTTCTTCAAGTTTAAAGGAAGACAAAATAGCAAATTTTCCTTTAAAATGTAACGTTGCCAACTTAATCATGGACATGACCTTCCCGCCGTATGTATCGGCGATGCGTTATAATATATAGACGCCCATCGATAGGCCCTATAGCAGGGGCGGATCCAGGATTGAGTAAAAGAGGGGGCCGCAAAAAATGAAGGTAGATCCGTATTTTTTTGGTCTCGCCAGCTTCTCGAAAAGTCGCTGAGTGGGGGGGGGGGGGGGGGGGGGGGGGGGGGGGGTGGGGGAGGGGGGTTGGGTTTACCAAAAAAAAAAAAATTGTCGCCAAACCTTCAAAAATCGCTCAGTAAGGGGTTATGGGGTCCTCTCTCCCTCCATAATTCCCTGACAAGTAAAAAAAAAAAAAAAAAAATGCTTTTACATATTCCCCATACTTCCCCTTTTCTCCTTCTTTCCTTCCCCCTTTCTTCTTCTTTCCTTCCTCCTTTCTTCTTCTTTCCTTCTTCCTTTCTTCTTCTTTCCTTCCTCCTTTCTTCTTCTTTTTCTTTTTCCCCTCTTTTTCCTTTTTTTTTCCTCGCCAATAGGGGGGCCGCGGCCGATTCGGCCCCCCCCCCCCCCCTGGATCCGCTAGTGCTATAGTAGGCTCTTGCGACCCGACAACGAAGGGGGCTAGTGGTCCGAGCTCAGGAATGCGCTCGGAGGTGGGATCCCCACCAAAGCCGGTCTTAGCGGATGCCGCACCTACGGGAGGCAAATGTATGGTGGTGGATCAATTGTCCGAACACCTTTCAGAAAATCAACGATATCAAATAAAACACTAAAACGAACATCTGTCAGACCCACAATAATGAATGCTCAAAGTTCTACAAACAAGAAGCTGATGGAATTTCAATAAGACAACGCATGATTTAGGCTTCTTACGGAAAGTTTTGTCACCGTTTTCACCGCGGCCAAAGTTGAAAAGGCCGATTTGCGGGATTTTCTCCCGGATCTTGTCATATCCATCGGCGACTCTAAGAAGTCGCCGTTCAGCGGGATTAGCGCGAGCTTTTGTTAAAGGAGAATTACGCTCAAAAATAAAGACGATAGTGTTCAAAAGTGTTATTTATTCCTACTTGTTAGACTATATGGCTTCGCGTCAAAATATACGAGATCGATACGAATCAAGATTTTCTGAGCAAAATTTACCATCTGCTAGCAATATGTATCGTCTGCTAGCAGCACATGGGGGCTGCCATTTTGTTTGTGTGTACAAGAAGATTTTCTTAATCCAAAAGCTCAATTGCCTTTTTCAAAATTAAAAACCCATTTGAGATTAAAAATATAGAATAGATATGTCAATTTATTTTTAAACTGAAAATTTCCTTATATATTTCTGTTGAAAATCGATATTCGCTTAATAGAAATCTATTTTCTCGATACTGGACGTATGGGACGGAGCAAATTAATGCAAATTTTATGGATGCTTCTTCCCTGAGCATCTATAGCGGCAAATTACGCATTCACCTGCTTTCGGATAATGGAGTTGAAAAGTCAGAATGCATGCTGCATATATTATGTTTCTGCTCTGTTTGGCAAACCCAAGAAAATAGATATTTGTTAAGCAAAACCAGACAATTTAAAAGTATCATTATAAAGATTTAATTTTTATAATACATGTAAACACCCACTTTATATTTTTCGTCACATATGGGATTTTAGGTAATGAAGAAAATCAATTTAGGATTTGGATTCAAAATATCTTCCTGACTGGAACATTTCTCAATGGTCCATGTACAACTCCAAATCAGCAAGAAAATGGCAGCCCCCATGTAAATGAGTAGGAGACGATACCGGGTGTTGGAATATCTTTATTTATACCCTTTTCTGATATCTTATTAGAAAATGATTTAGGCCAAAAAGTAGGAATATATTACACCTTCCAATATAAGTAAATTTGTAATCAGGGTTTAATTCTCCTTTAAGAGACCCGCCCTGCGATTCCTTCGATTTCGCCGACTTCCTGTTCTTTATTTTTGTTCTGCCTTGAAGGAAGTTGTATATATTTAGTGTTTTGAAAGAGCGCCACTTACGGTTTAAATGGTGACTCATTCTGTTCGCCCTTTAGCAATGCCAAATGACATCTCCAGATGTAATTTCCGATAGTTGCATCGCTTTCCAAAGGGTCAGTTTATTCATGTTATCAATTTCGCTTCTTATTTTCTCTGGAAAAAGTACGAATGTATTGAAGTCTCCGTCAAAGTACCGTATCAGTATCAGTTGTCATAGTTTTCTGAGAAAAAAAATACCTAGGTTTGTGCCATGACAAAGTCGACCCCTAACATTTAATTTTCCCCCACATCGAGCCCACCACCACAAAAATATATATGATAAACGACATAAAAATGAATACACGAATAAGTAAAGGACGGTGAATACATTCTTGCGCCGGAAAACTATTCAAAATATTGCTTAATGTTCCAAACCAAAAAAACCTCACCTGCTAACAATAAAAATCCAATCCCAAAATACATTGTTTAGTTTCCAAGCAATGCAATTCTAAATTCACTTTCACATTTTAATAGTTGTATGTAGCCGTCATGGCTGCGGATTAAAAAAATGAAATTGAAATATCACAACGAAAACTTAATGTTCTCGAGTTAAGATCGGATTTCTGAATATAAATACAACTTTACTTTTGCATGGGTCGCGGAACCAGAACTGGGGACGGGGCCTGGGGGCTGCAATATAATCTTTCTTCATTCCCCTATTTTTCTTTCTCTACTTTGCGTTTGCGCCCTTTTCAAGTGTTTCCCAGTGCACGTGCTCTCCCCTCCCCCCCCCCCCCCCCCCCCAAGACACACCACTGAGCGAAGAGACCGAGCAGGGGTGGGAGGGAGTACCCCTCTCCTACATCAGGGAATCTGTCTATAAAACTTGCATTTTAAAGCATCCCAAAATGTTTTTAATGAAAAGAAGGAATGTACGCCAATGGACGGAACCCCTTAATTGAGAAAACAATGCGAGTGAACTAATTTTCTTCAATATTTTCGTATTGAACTTATGGCATTTTTTTATTTCCTTTCTTCTAATCATTAAATAATGTGTTATTTCAAGATTAAACATCATGAGTTTAAATAATTATTAGTTTCAAGTTAATGCATCATTATTCTTATTTATTTTATCCAAATATATTGGGAGTGATAATACAGGCCATCCTCCCACCTCAAATATTTTGGGGGATATATACGTCCATCCCCCCGAGATCGACACCCATGGTACAAGGGTGGGCGCGAAAACTTTGACGTTTTTAGCAAATTTTGAGAGCCAGGATAACGGCTTGTAGTGCCTTTTAGGCCTTTTTTCTCTCACTTCCCCCGCTTTTTCGGTCTCGCTTTTTTTGTTGTAGTGGCTGAATAGGGAGGGGGCATGGCCCCCGGTGCCCCCTGTCTACGCCAGTGATGTTAGGGTTTCCCCGAAGGTATCAGAGGGTAGTGTTTTTATATAAAGTATGTACAATAATTGTGTGTGGTTGTGGTGGTGGGGACTGCATCCACCCCAGTTCCTGTTCTGTGGCCCATGCGAACCATTTGTATCTGCAAGACATTGGAGAACTAGAAAGGCCGTCAAAGGCGGCGCTACAGAGTAGTTGCATTCTTTCCCTAAACGATTCTTTCCTGTCACTATATTTTATATTTTATATTTTTCTCCTTTTTTATCGCAATAAAGACTTCCAGATTTGGCATAATCTACTATTTAATACATGCATGTAAAATATTATGGTTACTTATTGTTATTATTATGTAATTTGGCACAATGATACTGGGTGTGAATATATTTGTTTGTGTATTTTACCTTGATTATTGTGAAAAATGTTATTTTGAAAAAGGAAGTAATAAAATATTCTTAAAAAAAAAAAAAAACTCTCCGAACTGAAGTTTCTATAACCGATCATCACCAAAATCTAATCGATTCTTTCCTGTCACTATCCGAAATGAAGTTGGGGTCAAAACTTCAAGATCACACAGAATTTGCAGGGGTCAACCAATCATCACCAAAATCTAATCGATTCTTTCCTGTCACTATCCGAACATTCCATGAAAATTTGGTGCGAATCCGTTCACCCGTTCTCTTGTACACAAACACACAACCAAAAAACAAAACAAACAAACATACTGAGCCCTTTACATAACCCTGCCGATTTCATCGGCGTGGGTAATCACTAATAAAAGGTGATCATTTCCATTCACATGTGTTGTTGTAAAGAAACTCCATATGCACATGCAGACCTCGATCCCTATACCGATATGCATCTTTTGAATGCAAACAAGGAGATAAACCTTTATCTTTTTACAGCAGAAACTGGGGAACTTCCCTCTCTTTATACCCCAGTGAAATCCCCTTATTTACGCAATATACTAACTGAATGTTTGTTTGCAAAGTTTCAAATTGAAGAACATAAAATTGTATCAATTTGTCGCAAAATAACATTCAGATTTATTTTTATCAAAGGCATTCACTATGTTGCAAATTTGTTATATGATATAAATGAAAAGTCTTTTTTCTGGGTATATGGGGTATTGATATCTGAAAAGTGTTATTTTCGTTTCTGGTACTTAAAGGGATATTCAAATTCTCACTGATACTGACTCAGCCCCCTCATTTTCTGTTTTTATTCATTGAATGTGGAGTGGAATAAGAAGATTGTTGTTGGACAGAAGATTTTCTTCCCCTGAAATTGAACGCCACAGTTACATCTATAGAAAATGTGAATGCCTTATTTCACCTTTGGCTTGTAAATCTCTATTGTATAAGAAGATCAAGGGAAGCGAGCATTCGTGTATTATATTGTTTCAATAGAGCCGGACACGCGTCCGTGATTTGACTCTTCGTCACAAACAATGGGGCATATGCAAATTTGACCTGGCTTTTGGATCCTTCCGTGGTTTATATAAAGCAGGATATCTTTTGACAAGTAGCTTTTCATCATGGATAGCATCGTTTCTTCAAATCAACAATCAAGGGAGAGCGAGGATTTCAACATGGAGTCAAGCTGCAGCGACGACTGGCACTTGGAGCTGAGCTAATCCATGGACTCCGATGGGATGACGTCATATCATTCGTTCTTATTGCAGTACATGCACAAGTCTATACCAATCCAAAATTATAATATGAAAAGAATTGTAATATGAATTGAATTATTAATTATTTATGATAAAGAGTGTCTGTACATTCATTCAAATCTTAGCCTATACAAAGAAAGTAACATGTCCATCATCATGTTCAAAATATGCATTTTGAAACATGAGCAGTCCCCCCCCCAAAAAAAAGAGAGAAAGAATAACAATAAACGAATAAAAATAATAAAAATAGAGAGAGAGAGAGAGAGAGAGAGAGATACCCCAACAAGAAAAAAAGGACCATAATTAGCATTAAAAGCCGGTTGAGAGGAGAATGAACTGGAGACAATAATGGATAGGGGTGGGGATGAAGACTATCCACCGGTGGTTATTGACGAAATGTTGGATTTCTGCTTTTGTTGGAGGTCATCTGATGAAAGTACCTTTCAAAACGTTGCAAGGGTTGGAAACCAAATAAACTGTAAAAACAGACACATCAATACTACTATAATTTTGCTACACAGAGGCGGATCTGAGTACAGTCTTGCGGGGGGGGGGGGGGGGGGAGTTGTCACATGTCCGAAAAGTCTTCGACAAGCAACAGCAAAAAGAATGAAAGAAAGAAAGAAAGAAATTGCTGGTGCCCTTTTGTAGCGAGCTCCAGCCATGGGGCGATTTTGTGTGTGGAGTATCCCCCTTGACCGGACCGTATTTTGGCTAGTTCGACAGTCCATCGTTATGTGTTCTTTATAAAGGCCGATTGATTGAAAAATAAAGTAAAAGAGAAAATGTAAAAATGAACCCTTTACAATGCTTTCTATAAACTACATGTATATGCTACGTACATTGAGGAGATATTACGAGATTCTTTGAGAAAACAAATCCGAGGGAGCTGCCAAGCTTCATTTATTTTTTGCATCTAAGGCCTTAAAAACACTGTTTCTATCATATAGTTATTTCTTTTTCTTATCCTTCCGTTTTGTCTCCCTTGATTTGTTTCATTTTTTCTTCGTCTACCACATTCTCTATCAGGGCCAGCCGAACGTTTTTGAGATTGGTGGAGCCCAAATATGGGAACCATGCAGGAATATTACTATTGTGCTACAAAAAAGGGGCCCAGTCTCCGCCGTCGTCGACATTCCCGACAAAAATTTTGTTGACAACCCCAACAAAGTCCAATATCGTCGCCGTTGTCGACATTCCCGGCAAGCCAAAAAAAAACACACACATGGGGGGGGGGGGGGGGGGGGGGGGGGGGGGGGGGGGGGG
>CM046873.1:7848393-7896054 GCA_025617745.1 Heliocidaris erythrogramma | reverse complement strand
GATGTAATGTATTGTTTTTTTATAGACGATGGAGATCTGGAAGACCTGCTGGCATTTGCCACCGGAGCACGGCGAGTCCCACATCTGGGGTTTCGGGAGAATCCTGAAATCACTTTCAGGCATCGCGCATCCCTCTCAGCGGAGAACCAACACTCTGCTGAGTTTCCATATGCCAACACGTGTGCCCTAACTTTAATGCTCCCTGTTGTAAGCAGTTACAACACGTTCAAGGAGCGAATGCTAGCTGCTATAAAACAGTGCACAACATTCACCGAGCAGTAAAACGGTATAAGTACAGTTTGCAGTTGCACCATGTGGTGTATGGGGTATTCTTTTGGAAATAAGCCCTGAAAAGGACTGAGCAAAAGCTCACAGGAAAGAAGAATGTTACACAACGTTCCAGGTAGAATTAACTGACCCGTCTTCAGGTGAAGAATAATGAAGAAGGGGAGACCGCTACCTAAAGTAGGGAGATTGCCTACGTGGGGGAAGGCTATGCGATCGGATGTACACCCCGTAGTCCGGGGGTAGTGAAGCGTGACGAAAATGGCAGGAGAGCCACGCTGAAGAGATGAAATGGGTGAGAGCGTGTTATGAGCGGAGTGATGCCCGAGAGTTGCGGCGGATGAGACGAGGAGAAGCGGAGGGTTGAAGGGGAGGGCAAGAGGGTTGAGTAGATGATTCGTGGTGAAGAATGGGTTGCCAAATGTGGTTGATGATGAGGCCTGGTACGGTATCATGAAGGAGTATTTCAATGGCTTCGCAAACCCATCTTGTGTACCGTTCATGGATGGGGGTGATGAGAGAGCTGTTATCCCAATCGATAGTGTGTTGTGATTCTTGGGCGTGCTTGACAATGGCAGTTTTTTCCAGAGACGATGATGAGACTTGTGTTCTAGCAGACGAGTATGGAAATCCCTGCCGGTTTCACCAATATACACTTTGCCGCATTGGCAAGGGATGCGGTAAACGCCTGGTTTTCTGTTGTGAGGTAGTTGGTCTTTGTGTGTGTGGAGAGCCGAGTGGAGCTTGGGTAATGAGCGATGTCGTACTTGGATGTTGGCTGATTGAAGAATCCTCTGGATACGGTGCGAGGGGAGGATGACTGTAGCTGTGGGCTTTGTGTTAGTACTGGCTTGGTTGGCGGTCCCCCCCCCCTTCTTCATTATTCTTCACCTGAAGATGGGTCAGTTAATTCTACCCGGAACGTCATGTAACATTCTTCTTTCCTTTGAGCTTTTGCTCAGTCCTTTTCAGGGCTTATTTCCGAAAGAATACCCCATACACCACATGGTGCAACCGCAAACCGTACTTATGTTTTACCACACCATGCAAGCACTAGATCTCTTCACAGTAAAACGGTGTTTCTAATCAAATTCAGATTCCTGTAATGAGGTCACCAACCTCATCTTTAGGAGTAATTATTACTATTTTCTCTTGTAAATTGCTCCTTACTCTCCTTCCTCCTAAATTATTACTATTTTTCTCCATAAATACTCCAGCACAAGGTAATGATATACTATTTAGTATTCGTGCTTAATTACAATTCTTTAAAAAACCTTAAGAATTATCTAAATTTTAAAAAGTATCTATTGCATTCTGTATTAGGACTTGGGATCCAGAATGTCGGGAGAAATTGCTTCGAACTCGAAATATTTTCAAGGTCAACACATTTTCTACACATTTCTGGGTTGTATATTCTTGCCAATATTGCAGATTGGAGATCCTTCCAACAGATTCAAATATTTTACCTGGTGAGAGAATGCTACAATATGTATGTTTGCCATTGTTAAAATTGTGATTTTATTTCATATTTGACAATTTGGTGAAATAAAAAATATTTGTAATATTTCACATGTCGGTTGCAAATCATAACATGCCGCACTTGTGTATACATGACTGTAGACAGTTTGCTAACATATCAAGGGTTGTAAATGTTAGTTACTTAGGGTGCCAATGAACCAATTTAGATTTTTGGGTTATGAGGTGCATGGTCACATGTATGATGTACAAATAGAATGCTATCGCGTTATTTCAGGAACAGGTTGGCTTATGCATTAATATGCCATTGACCATGATCTTATTAGGTTTACAGTATGTGTGATATCTGGCAATGGTGGAAGCATAATTTTGACTGTGCACAGTCTAGAGTCCATCTTCATCGATGGCTGCCTCGGACCATTTATCACGTTTCCAGATAGCAATATTGCTGCCCAGTACAGTTGTAAATCATTTACAATTCTATTTCTACAAAGACTTGTAGACCGAGCTGCAAGCCTCAAAAAGTGCTTTAGTTTTTCATTTCCGTGACCACAATCTGGCAACTACCTGATTTTTTGCAGAATTATGGGGAAAAATATGAGTAATAACTACACAAACTCGTCAAGCCCGAAAGCTGCACATTAATTAGTAATTAGTCTTTTAATTAATCACAAATATGTTTGGCGCCCTCTTGAGACCATGTATGAATATTGTAACAGCATGTAGTGTTTCCAGGTGTTATTCTTCTCTTTAATTGTATATAGTACGACGTATTTTGTGATCAGAATGATGATCAATTTCATCTTATTGAAAGCGAAATAAATCCGAACTTGATTTTACATCCTATTCGAGGGGTTTAAGCCTTTTTTGTGAGAATTCATTGCTCCTTTTATTGGATGAAAATACTGATAATCAATATCATAATCAGCTTTATTTTTTTTTTATCAATTTCTACTATCACTGCTATAATTATAAATAGAAATAAAATGATCATAATTATTATTCTCATTAACATTATTATCACTATTATTTATTGAGGCATTTTGTTTGTGGAAATAATGGCTGCTATTTCAAATACAAAGAATGATGATGCTTACAATAATATTAGAAATTAATCATAAATATTACCATTATTCTTATTTCTATTGATATTGCTATTAGTATTATTATTGGCACCATCATCACTGTTCGTATTATAAGTAGAAAAATAATGTAGTAGCCGTAATTTCCACTTGAAAGGAATGTCCAAGATTGTATGTTTAACTCCTTTCCTTACGCTCTCCTGCCAAATCTTTTCATTTCCTAATATGACTCAAGTCTACTTTGCCATTTCTTGCCATTTCAATATTCCTACCCCTCTCTCATTCTCACCTCACATTCTTTCCCGTCTGTCTCTTCCGTTTCCCCACCCCTCTTTCCTTCTCTCTCTCTCCATCCCCCCTCTCTCTCTCCCCATCCCCCTCTCCCTCCCCATCCCCTTTTCTCTCTCCCTCCCCATCCCCCTCTCTCTCCCTCCCCATCCCCCCTATCTCTCCCTCCCCATCCCCCCTCTCCTCTCTCCCCATCCCCCCTCTCCTCTCTCCCTCCCCATCCCCCTCTCTCTCCCTCCCCATCCCCCTCTCTCTCTCTCCCCATCCCCCCCCTCTCTCCCTCCCCATCCCCTCTCTCTCTCCCTCCCCATCCAGTCTCTCTCTCCCCCATCCACTCTCTCTCTCTCTCCCTCCCCATCCCCTCTCCCCCTCCCCATTCCCCCTCTCTCTCCCTCCCCATCCCCTCTCTCCCCCCTCCCCATCCCCCTCTCTCCCCCATCCCTCTCTCTCTCTGTCTATCCCCTTCTACATACTCTCAATATCTTTCCAATCGCTATTTCCTCCTTTCTTTACCCCTGCTCTTATTTCCATCTGCTGTCGTTCTCGTATCTCTATAGATCATACACAGGTAATGTTTACTTTATACAAGTAAACAGCAATGATGAATTCAAATAGACTAAATAATTTGTTGGATCATGATATATCCAAAATAAATAAGCTCAATACAAATAATCATGTTTTGTATATTCATGCCTTTCTTTAACATAAATGTACGAAGTACAAATATTATCAACATGTTTGTAAATACACTGAATTAGATACGGTTGATATTGAGAAAAAATAGCAAATTCAAAGATGAGATTGGACGATAAAGTTATCTGCTATACACTATACACTAAACAAAACATAATGGCACTTCTGCAAGTGTAGAAAGGACAAATGACATTTTCTTCATCATGTCAATTAATTGTGAAAATGGCAAAACAAGAAAGAAATTTTTAATTTGTAAACAAATCTTTCGGCATATTACTCCCAGTGTTAAAGGTTGTATGCTCGATCTGTAATGAAACACACAAGTCAGAAAAAATTGGAACCAGCGGGATTCGAACCTGTCATCTACTGCTTGCCGGGCAGCGACTTAACCACCAGGCTATCCTGGTTCACGGCAAGTCACGACAAACTAGAATCAAATACCCATGATCCTCAACCGCAGATTGTGGACGTTTTAATGCCGCGAGAGGGCACTGTGATCGTTACCTGATCATGCCGTTGCCCTTCGAGGCGCAAACCTCGGATAGACTGGTCACTGCACAAACATGTACACTTCACCTGAGCTCGAGCTCTCGTGCGAGAATTTCTGACTTGTGGTTTTCATTACAGATCGAGCATACGATCTTTAACACTGGGAGCAATACGCCGAAAGATTTGTTTACAAATTAAAAATTCCTCCCCAGTCAAGCTTCTTCGTTTACTAAGAAAGAAATTCTAATGAATCTCTTGGGGTAAATGATATTTACAATTCTCTCTATTTCATGCTGACTGTTCAACAACCGAGATTTTTTTCTTACATCGTTCTTTGTGGTCTACACATTTTAATCAGAAATGAATAATCATATGATTTATGTTAGATCATATATTGAAGGCTTGTCTACTCTTCACATAATAATTTTACAATATTTGTTCAAAAGAATGTTTGTACTATTGACAACATCTGCTTCCTCTTCATTAGACAGATTTTATCAAGTACCTGTATTACCTTATTAAATGCCTTCGCAGCATAGCTACTAACAGTCGGTGATGCATTTCTTTATATGCTTACAAAATACAAATACAAGTTATTTTATTGATCTAAATAGTTTGGCTTCAAAGGCACTGAAACAAAACTACTCATCAAGACTTTCGGCAGAATGTCCTGCCCAGTGTCTTCCAATGTTAATTATACAGAACTTGGAAAATAATGAAAATGCTACATCTTTGTGTCTTGTTACATTTGGATGCTTTATTTTATCTGTTGGGGCTTGGTAGGAGCTTCCACACTTTGACCCAGAATTTATTCAGATGCCCTGAATGGAGGAGAGCGCGTCTAAACTTGTACCCAGACATTTGATATTCAATACATGTAAATACTAACTTAATTTATTCAAAATCAATGAAAGAACAACTAGATGAATCCTCGACCGCGCGTGGTCGGAATGTATGACTCCACAATCGCGTGATCAGAAACATAGAACATACATGAGTTAAAATTCAAGCATTGCCCAAAATTTGAGTGGCCTCTCCTGTTTGCAGACATGAGCCAAGTATGATATTGGTCAGTCATGAATAAAATAACCTCTGTGAACTTTGACCCCTGACAACATGACCTTGGAATCTAATCAGATCCCTCACATACATGTACATTTATCCACACACGACCTATGTATAAAGTTGATTTGCAAAGCATACAATGACCTCTGTGACCTTTGACCTCATGAGCACAAATTCCAATCAGATCATTGTCCCTCCTATATTCATCTATAACTCAGCAAATTAGTGCGCGTGGCATACTGTCATGCGATCGCACACATACACACACATACATGCTGGACGAAGGATGAAGGTAGGAAGTTACAAGATATTTACACTTCCTTCTGTGTTGCTTTTGAAAATTGGCACAATAAAGGGTTATATTAAATCATTTTTAATTGCCCAAATGGTAAAATTATTGTACAAATACCAAAGAACATATTTCTTTACCAAATTAGCGCCACCACGACAAAAAAGGAACATGCGAAAAGAAGCTTTGTGTTTCCTGGGCCGCCTCGATAAGGTAGTGTAAACACACAAAACTACAGGGCCGACCTGAGGCCAGCCCGCCAGTGTAAACAGGGTCTTAGACAATGTGGAAAATCAGTTGTATGATATCAAGGTACCGACAAGTAACATTCCCCATTAACAAGAGCCCCAGGGGGCACGGCGCTCACATAACCGAGCTCAATCAATTCTCATCTGTCACAAGTTGCTTGAGGAACTGATATTTGAACTTGGAGAATCTGGTTGTGATGTTTGAAACAAGCCAGGTCTTCCCCCTTTTGAATACTTTACCCTTAAGCACGATTCCTACAATTTTCAATGAGTACTAGAGTTTGAGTTATAAAGAGAAATGCTAAATTTTTACAACGTTTATTGGCCTATGGCATTGTACATTTGTACGACCATGGTCATCTGACATTAATATATTGCATTTGGGTAACCTTCCAACCAGTGTCACCAGTTAATACTAGTAGTTCATTGATCCTTCACCTTTACATTGTTCATCTAAGTTTATTCTTCCTATCAAACACTCACCAATAAATACATGTACAGTGTTCTAGTTGATGTATGTACATTCGGGAGGCTAAGATTGCACTTTCACTAGTCGACGTGAACGTACGACTTCATGTTTAATCCAACTGGGCTTTTGACCGATCGCTGCAAAATTTTGCCTGAACATAGAGCCAGATATGGTTAAATATTAGCAAAAATATTGATTTGCTATATTTAATTAAGCAAATTTATGCATCAAAACATTTTTGCCTGCAACTCCATAAAAAAGGCTAGAGGATTTCTATTTGTTTGTGTGTCGGTATTCCTCAACACGCATTAAATAATCTTGACAAAAAAAAGCACAATCAAATTAATTTTTTTGCTTGGTTAATTTCTTATGTATTTTTATTCTTTTTTTCACCAAAATTTTTCAAGTTTATTTACTTTAGATTTAATTGAAATAGTCTGATTTATATCAATTTAACAAAGAACAATAATTTTCATTGGATTTGCACACAAATTTGAGCTATTTTGCAACAGACATTCATGTACAAAATATCAGGTAACTTCAGAACGGTATACCCGGACATCGCAAATATGAACAAACTAGATGAATCCTCGACCGCGTGCGGTCGGAATGTATGCCTCTGCCATCGCGCGATCAGAAACATAGTACACATCTAACTGGAAAATAATCAAAGAATGACTTCTTCTGTATTATTAGTATTTTTTACAAGTTTTTTAACCATGTGACCTTTGACCCCATGAACCCCAAATCTAATCAGTTCATCCTTACATGTTTATAGATACTCGAGCCAAGCTAGGTAAAAATCCGTTCATTACTTCTGAAGCTATCGCGGTAACAAGCTATTTTGGGCGATTTTTTAACAAGTTTTTTGGCCCTGTGACCTTTGACCCCATGAACCCAAAATCTAATCAGTTCATCCTTACATGTATATACATACTTGAGCCAGGTTGATAAAAATCCATTCAATTCACATCCACGTCTACTGAAATCTTAAACTCCCTATCAATGTAGGTAATTTGTCAGTTATTGGATCTTGACCCTAGTACATATGGTATGAATTTGGTGATCTCAAAATTCCAGACGTTATCTGTACAACATACAACGCACAGAGCTGTTCATGGGGAGTTCATTTACCTTGGACTTTTAACCTTGATCAAAAATTTCAAACTTGACCTGAACAATCATGAGATGTACCACTGATTTGCAAATCCTAACCGATAGCTATGATACATTGCATGTACAACATACTACAGTGCTTATGGAAAGTTAAAGTTAATACGGTATTTTCCACCATTTGTGTCTTGCGGTACACAATCTACAAATTATTAATAAAGGAAAGGGTCCGTGTGTATAATGACATTCCCAAGGGGTCACTTCCATCCAGGGGTTCTACTAACTCCCTCAACTGTTCAAGTTGGTTTTCGGTGACAGGACATTGAATTGGGGGCACTTCCACTAGATTGTCGAGATCCAAGCCTTCCGGAGGAGCCAGCGCTTGATGTGCAGGCTCTGAAAATATATCCTGAATGGCTGTAAGATTTCCGCCTTGCAGCCGCAGTACATGCTGCACAAACAATTGTAGTGGTGACCTGCTTCCCTCCGTCCGCAGACCATGGTTATTCCACTGACCCATGAATAACCTTAGGTCTTCATTGATCCTAGGTAGGTAGACATAATGTAGTGCCCAAATATGTACAGCATTATCTACATTCAAATTTCCTTCTGCTTCTAGAAAAGAAAACAAATCATAGTACATATTTGTGACACCACACCATAAGTCTACCCAGGATCTCTCAATCCGCTGGTTATGTGTACTTGTACCCCTTAGGGCACTTCCTCGCCCACCTCCTCTCACAACTTCCATTAGCATGCACACATCATTGTTTTCGCCTCCTAAGTCACACCTGACTCTTGATGGAATCCCATAAGTGGCTGCAGCCTCGGTGAACGACGTAAGAACGGTTTGTGACCGATTATTATCCGCAGCATGTAAGAATACAAACAGTCGGCTGAAACCATCTATGCCTCCGTGGATTACTATTTTCCATCTGAAATAAATAAAAATAAAAAATAAATGGAATTACAGCAAAAGTATAGATTAATACACAATTACATGGCATGTACAGGTGAAAAAGACTCGATTGGTATGCTATTTTAGTGTACATGTGTTGCCACGAATTAGACATTTTGATCTACCCAAAAATGCGAAATGAAATACAACTTTTGTAATTTAGAACAAAACAAAAACAAGAGCCCCAGGGGGCACGACGCTCACCTGATGTGGATCAATTCACATCTGGTGCATGTTCTCTCTAGCACCACCAGGAGATATGTTAGAAATTGAAACAACTAGGAGGATGTACATGAGATGATATTAGAAATTAACATAATTCCTCCCGGCGCCCCCACCCCATGGTCTACTTTGGATCCCCTACCCCTAAGGATGATTCCTACCAAGTTTGGTTGAATTCTGATCATGTGTTTTGGAGAAGATCAGAATGTACATTTTGCCTAGCAGCGCCCCCCCCCCTCCAGTATATTATCCCACAGGGCCCCTATAGGGCCACTCAGAGAAATTTCATGAACACTCATTCTTTCTTCATCTATAGAGGTATCTCCATACACAATACCAAGTCTGAGCTATGCCTGGTTCTGGAGAAGAAGATGTTTGAAATTTACATAGCTTTTACATTTGGGGGCCCTCCCCCTGGGGGCCACATGTACCATTTGGGTACCCCCTACCCCTATGGATGATTCCTACCAAGTTTGGTTGAATTCCGATCATGTGTTTTGGAGAAGAAGATCAGAATGTACATTTTGCCTGGCAGCGCCCCCCCCCCTCCAGTATGTTACCCCCACAGGGCCCCTATAGGGCCACTCAGAGAAATTTCATGAGCAACATTCATTCTTCATCTATAGAGGTATTTCCATACACAATACCAAGTCATGTACACATGTACCATTTTAGCAACTTTGGGTCCCCTACCCCTAAGGATGATTAGTACCAAGTTTGGTTGAATTCCGATCATGTGTTTTGGAGAAGATCAGAATGTACATTTTGCCTGGCAGCGCCCCCCCCCCCCTCCAGTATGTTACCCCCACAGGGCCCCTATAGGGCCACTCAGAGAAATTTCATGAACAACATTCATTCTTCATCTATAGAGGTATCTCCATACACAATACCAAGTCTGAGCTTTGCCTGGTTCTGGAGAAGAAGATGTTTGAAATTTACATAGCTTTTACAATTTGGGGCCTTCCCCCTGGGCCCCCTGGGCCCCCCTGGGGGCCACATGTACCATTTTAGCAAATTTGGGTCCCCTACCCCTAAGGATGATTCCTACCAAGTTTGGTTGAATTCCGAACATGCGTTTTGGAGAAGAAGATCAGAATGTACATTTTGCCTGGCAGCGCCCCCCCCCCCTCCAGTATGTTACCCCCACAGGGCCCCTATAGGGCCACTCAGAGAAATTTCATGAACAACATTCATTCTTCATCTATAGAGGTATCTCCATACACAATACCAAGTCTGAGCTATGCCTGGTTCTGGAGAAGAAGATGTTTGAAATTTACATAGCTTTTAAAATTGGGGGCCCTTCCCCTGGGCCCCCCTGGGGGCCACACGTACCATTTTAGCAACTTTGGGTCCCCTACCCCTAAGGATGATTAGTACCAAGTTTGGTTGAATTCCGATCATGGGTTTTGGAGAAGAAGATGAAAATGTAAAAAGTTAACGGACGATGCACGACGGACGACGCACGACGCACGACGGACGACGGACAAATTTCCATCGCAATAGCTCACTCGAGCCTTAGGCTCAGGTGAGCTAAAAATAGAAAAGATTGAAATGTAGCAATTGGAAAAGGCCTTTCTTAAATTAGAACATATACAAAGACATCCAAAGATTTTTGAGCAGACCTGAAAATCATGTACCTGGTTATGTGACTTTATAAAATTAAAGTTAGAACAAATGCAGCTCCATGGGGCTCAACGCTCACCTAAGCTTGAAGGTGAATTCGACCACCCCAGGTAGGAGCAAAAACGGTGCAGTCATCATGGTAAATATGCACTGACAATCCCACTGATAAATCAACAATACTCTACCACTACATGTTGACGAAATGAGTGTTTGAGATTTCTTTCTATTTCACCTGGTTATATATTATTAAATTGTACTTTGTAGTCAGCTACTGTTCCTTTTTTAACTTCAACCCTCTCAAATACCTTATTAGCTTGTGGTTGCCATCTATGTGCCATAAAGAATTTGGGCCTGCTACTCTGTAGCTCCTGCGCTGTAGATTTGGCCTCATCGCTCTCTCAGCAGCTCCTTGAGGGTCTATTCTGAGCATGCTGTCCCTGACACGTTGCCGCTGAATCTTGTGCCCTATGCTGAACAGTCTCGCCCTGACAGCATTTGGTCCTATTCTTGTGTTTCCATGGACGATGTGAGAGGTCATCTCATCCAACTGCATATCCGACATGTCTGAGAAAGATGCTATTTTCAATTCAAATTCTCTACAAGGATGACGGGAGAGAAAAAAAGAGGGGGGAGGAAGAGTAGGAAAATACATTTTTATGAAGCATGGCATACTGTAAACCATGCACATTGTGTGTATATGTAAAAAAGAAATTGTTCAATTTTTGTATTTTTTAATGCTTTTCAAATGGCTTTTGTTCCCACAGAAAGGTCCTCTGCAACCTGGCATTACATTTGGCATCATTCAAGGTGCCATGAAAACAAATACATACACTACCAAGTGTAATTTAATAATTTTCCATTAGGACATTTGAAAACTAGAGTAATTTGACCACAGGCAGTCAAAATGTATGCCTCTGCCTTGCTGCCTTTTAGATCAAGTTCATTCATTACCAATTGTTTTAAGGTACATACTATTACCAACACGTTGTACACCGTTTCAATGAACATACATGCAATATCTTTGACCCCACATCAAAATGGAAGTTTCACCTACATGCAAGATGAGAGTAAATGTAATGTACCTGTGGATCCCAACTCTCACTGTCTATAACATATTCCAAAGACAAAATTCATTGTCGTATTGTTATACCACTCACTGACCCATAATGCCTTATTACAAAATGTTACTTTAAATACAACCCAACAAAAAATCTGAGTGATTCGCTATGATCGGATCACTCCTTGTTATTGTTAAAATCTTTATTAATTTATTCTTTCTTATTTCTTAACACTTCTGTTGCCATGATATCTCAAGAATGGCATGGGTTATTATCATGAAACTTTCCATAAAGATGTAGCATGATTGTGGCATCGTAATAAATATAATTTCATCCTGATTACTCGTGCATAAATCATGTAGACGCCATTTTGTGAAAATATTGAATATCAAATAACTCTCAAATGGAAAGTAATTTTCAAACCAAATTTTGTATGGTAATATTTCATGTCATACTGTATTTGCATAACAAAGGACGGGTGCGTGTGAGCATGTGCGCGTGCGTACGCGCCCATGCGTTTTTTCTCCAAATGACCTAATTTTATGTGCGCTACAAGTTTCAGGACATATTGCAATATGATGACGTCATGAGAAGGGTGTATCAAAAATGCCGCATGAATTCATATCTACACTTCATGCTCTTTCAGAATATCCATTAAACATTGGAGGTTGCCGGGCATCCTGAAGAATTATATTCAATTTCAAAATACCATGCTTTTCAAAGACGCGTGTGTGGATTTTGAACTTCGGCGCGCTCGTACGTTCTAATGAAAAGTCGTGACTGGTTCAAAATGCTTTTGTATTCTATTGTGAAGTGAAAGGAATCCATACCATATGAAAACTCATCATACATAAAAATGATGATTTTAATGATCAATGCTGCGAAGCTGAAACTTTACACACAGATAGAATACTATGAGATGAATATTTCATAATAAAATTGAATTCTGAACAATGCTTCCTTCATTATGTAAATAATGATAAACGGTAAAATGGTTAATGCAAGTTATCTTTTTAAGTAAAATGGTAGCGGAGTTGTAACTTAGCACACTGAAAAATAATGATGAGCTGAGCATTTCATAAAATAACTCCAAATTGCGGAAATGCTTCCTTCATTATACAAATTATGGTCAAAGGTCAATAGGCTTATTGTATAATTGAAAGCTCAAACGATAACTTACCTGTTTGTAGTTGAGCATAATTTTATGAGGGAGTGGAGGGAAGAGAATAATTGAGATCCCGCCTCGCGCATGCGCACTCATACTTCGGAGCATCAAAATGTGGTCGCTGACAAAGAAAGGTCAAATAACTTGCCTGAATTCGACCTCATCCATAATTGTCCTAACATAACACTTTATTAGTTATTGGGAGGGTAGCGGAGGGCAATTATTCTCTTCCCTCCACTCCTTCATAAAATTATGCTCAAACTTCAAACAGGTAAGTTATCGTTTGAGCTTTCAATTTTATTTGGTGAGTTTCATGAAGAGACTAATTGAGATTTTAAAGCTCAGCGAACACATTTTGAGTAGCACTGTCTGCAAAGAGACATGTATGTGCAGAATGCAGTCACATTATTGACCTGTTCAAAGTTTACATTTTTGCTGCTGCTTTGGGTAGATCACAACCAAAATTTGCATGAAAATAAGCCATTGTCAATTTAAGATTTACGTGCTCCAATATCATTCAAAAGCTTTGTTCTGGTCATAATGTGAATCCAGTAAGTGTAAAGTCTCTATTTGGTAAGTCACTTACTGTCAGAAATATAATTTCCCATCTTTAAATAAATCTAAAGAAAAGTGTTATAAAATGCCAGTGTTCCATAAATTCTTTTGACGAGTATATCTTGTTAGGTACGAGAACACACATAACTTTTGTGCTGTTTTTGCGGCATCAATCTAATTTTGTTTCACATACATGTATTAAGTATTGCATTTACTTCGTCTATAAGATGTATAAAGTCAGTATCAAGTTTTCATTCATCATGGCATCGATGACTAATTGTGTTATTTTAAATTTGTCCTTGCCTAATGATTTACATTTGGTCCAAGTTTTGTTTATTTTTTTAATCATCTTGATTGCAAATATTAATGAAACCGAAAAGGCAAGTTGCATTTGAAGTAAAGCTGAGCATCAATCATTAGGAAAAAAAGGAAAAACAGTGCAGGTTTAAATGAAAATTGGATGAAGAATATGAGTTAGAAATCTTTGGAATTTGTGATTCTGCACTATGGGCACCTTTGGTCATTTATGGTAAATGATCACTTCTAGGAACATACACCCCATTTCTAGGAGAAACATTCAGATGCGACTAGACCAACAAAGAGCCCTAAAAATCTCTTCAAAATCACCTGGATTTTTTTCTTTTTCCAAAATGACTTGATAAATAGCCGTTTTAACTGTGTCCTGGCACAAATTTCAAGTTCAAAATGTTTATGATTTATTTTAAATATTTTTATTTAACTTTCTTGAGAAGGCTGCCCTCTATCATTAGCAGTGAGTTTTGCAGCATTTCTGATGCACAAGGGAGGTAAATAACAAATTGTTTAAAATAATTAATTTTCATTTTCAACAAAAAATACTTCAACAGAATATATTTTGAAAGGCTATCTATCAAGTCATTTAAAAAAAAGCAAAAATCTAGGTGATTTTGAAGAGATGTTTTAGAGCTCTTTGTTGGCTAGTCCCATGTGAATGTTTCACCCAGAAATGTAGTGTATGTTCCCAGAAGTGGTAAATGGTATTTGTTGCATTATAACACAAATTACATCCCTGGATACAAGATGTCATGTATATATATATATATGCATTATATGTTCCTGTTTTGAGATCTGGCAAAAAGTGGAAATTCTTATTTCATATGTATGTAAAGTGCCCATTAGGAGTTTGTGCACAATGACCGCATAGTCACATGAATGGTGATGCCCATAATGCAGAATGGCAAGTTTTGAAGATTCGTTATTTCCCTGGTTAGTTTTTCCTTATGATGTTCAGCTTTACGCCTAAGGCAGCTCGCAATAATTTGTGGTAGCATGCATAGCTAGCACCTTTTCAAAAGTAGCAATTTTGACACTCATAATGAGCCCAGGCATTAATCTTATCTCATTGACGACTTGGCAAGCACTGACCCGTATGTATTGAGTGCACTTGCAATGTATACTTCTACTTTTTAATAATAATAGGGCCATCAGGAAGCCCTAAATAGGGCATAGCACTGGTCTACAAGGAGAACGTAAATTTAATAATATATACACATGTCTTTAAATCATCCGCATGAAAATTGAAGGCATGCATAAAGTGTAGATAGTCAGATCTAATCACCAAACTTCATAGAAATTCACTCTCCCAAACCATCGAAAGCCTGCCATCAAATAAAACATAAAACAAACAAAACTAAAGAATGTGCGACGACGAACAGGAAGAACATGAAAATGGACGGGATGACTATGATCTAATATCTCACCTGAAATATGTTGAAAAACGTTTGCAATGTTGACATTGTTGACAAAAAATAGGGGGGAAACACACCACAAGCAGCCTAACCACACTGAGAATGAACCATTTCCATTCTATCCACAGCAGTCAGCAGCTAGCTAGCTCAGTACCATACCGCAGATTTTCGGGCAAGCCGATTTTTGTCTATGTCGACGCAATTTCCTCAATACGTGTAAAACGTGGCAATTTGACATGTCCATCGTAAAATTAGACAATGATGACGTTGTCAAACTCAAAGACTAAGGTAACATTACTAATGGAGAATGAGCTCAGCTACAACATATCAAAAGGTGGATGCATATACACCAATATTTACAGAGTGATGGCTAAATTCGCATTAAAAATATGACTTAATTTTTGAAAAAATGAAATTTGGCGTTCCGGCGCTATTTTGATGTCATGTTTACGAGGATGATAATGACACATTAAATCACATCTGATTCATACCCTACCAGATGACAAAAAAAAATTGAGGGTTCATGGATTAATTTAAGAGCTACATTTAATTTTGTATAGGTATGTTTTTGCCCATATATGGCCTATGGCGAGGGATCGTGCGCGCGTGCTGCACACTTTGACGTACGATAATTTCCTTATTAATGGTTGTAGAAAAATGAACTACTCATTTCATTTCATGAGTACAGTACACATTGCACGAAAATGACGAATTCGGGCCGCGTCATGGTGAAATTCGGGAAAACGTGCGCGCAAAATGTTGAAATACTCAAAATGACCCGAAACCTATGGAAACTTGATCCTAAGCGATTTGGAGCATTTTCAAATTTTGACGCGCACATAATCACGTTATGTTTAATGATGGCATCGATGGCTAGGTCATGACCTAAAATATATGTGATGCAATATGAAAGATTTTTAATGATTATTTTGGAATATATGCTTGATCTTGTAAATTTACAAAATGGCGTCTGGATGACATCATGATGGTCTGATGACGTACAAAAGCTTAAACTGTCATGTCCATGATGGACCTCATCAATGGCACGAAACTCAATTATACTGAGTGAGCAGAATTTGAGATTTAGGTGAACAAGGATTTTATAAAAATAAATAAATAAAGAATAAATAAATAAAGAATAAATAACAAATAAAGAAACAAATTCGGACAACATTAATAGGTGCTCTGTCATAAATGACAGACCACCTAAAACAAAGGAGAGAAACATAAGATTTGCGATGTTATTATTGATAAGGTACACGCTCACTGCACTGTGTGCATGTCCACAAATATTGCAAGTTGCCCTTGCAGAGGGCTAAGTAATACAAAAGCAACTTGGATTTTGATTTCATTCTATAAAGTCCTAAACTTGTACATACTTGACTCGTCGATTAATAGTTCTCTTTGATACTTGAAGAATCTCTGCCATCTGTGGGATGGTGAAACCACAATCAATGAAGAATTGCAGCTGCTCTCTAGATATGACGAATTTTGGTGCACCACGGTATCCTGAAGCTCGAGGGGCACGATAAGAGGTGCCACCTACAAGGAGAGCAATTTACAGAGATATGATCATCTCAAAGAATGATGAGACATGCCAAATTTGCTTTAAATCTAGGAAGTATTTTAAGCAGAAGAGAACACTCAACCCCACACCTGCCAACCACACTGAACATTTTAACCCTACCTCCCCCCCCCTTTCCTTTCAGATGCACCAGGGCCCCATTGGGTCGGCATGTGTATAATTTGTATAGCTTACCCATAATGATAATTCCTACCAAGTTTGGTTAAATTCCATCTTCGCTCAGCTGTTTGAAGGAGATAAAATGACTATTTTACCCTTAACTTAAGGCACACCCAACCTAACATTTCCCACTAGGGCCCAAGGGGGCACCACTGAAGTTGCTATGAATAATTCCAATATGACGGGCTTGTGTGCCTTATTAAAGCACCTACTAAGTGGATTTGGCGCCTTATCAAAAAAATTTTAAAAATCACAATTATTAGTATTCTTATAATTACATAATTATGATGGTGTCTACACAGTACACACAAAATAACTTGACTGTTGTACTTCTGGATATAAAGATTTTTAATTTTTTTTTTATAGTTTTGCCCCTTGGGGGACTTTGCCTGGGTCCTCCTCGGGACGTCTACAATTTACACATAATGAGAGTTCGGGTAGGGGACATGTATTCCCTCTGACAAAGACACACAAACAAAGCATATACATGCTACAAGCATATATACAAACATGCTTATGTACATAGTTG
The DNA here is from genome assembly GCA_025617745.1 of Heliocidaris erythrogramma. Lineage (NCBI taxonomy): Eukaryota > Metazoa > Echinodermata > Echinoidea > Camarodonta > Echinometridae > Heliocidaris > Heliocidaris erythrogramma. The sequence goes on along the minus strand of CM046873.1, from coordinate 7,878,976 downwards.
TAATCTATGATCTATTTTCATTTTCCAAGGAAGCCTATTGGGGGCCAAAATTAATTTGACCCTTGTACCCTCATATGGTCCACAAGGTTGGCAGTGCTGTTTGTGACCATATGGACACCATCCTATATGGGCATCTATGAATTGTGGACTGTTGATTCCCTTTTAAATACTGCATTTGTATCCTCACCTGGCTGGTCTCCACTCTCTGTGGCACACTGTACTGCTGCCACTGTTTCTTCAGCACCTTTGACAAGGTCCTGAGCCATTTCCACACTTATCAGATTTCCTGCAGAGCGTTGAATAGCTCTCTTCATGTGTTGAAGTCTAGAAGGTCATAATCAAGAAAAGATGAACATAATCAGAACTAACATTTTGTATCTGTGTGGCATCTGAACAATTTTTTTTGTCACTTCCAATAATTCTCTCTACATGAAATACAGTGAAATGCATGGGAATAAAATGTTATGATGCTGCAAAAAGTCCAGGGCAGAGAAGTCCCGTTTTGTAACCAATAACTTCCAACCAACAGCAAGCGTTACTGACATGTCAAACAGCCTCAAATGGGATGATCTCGCAGTTTGTCGCACCAGACTTCATCTCGTCAATATCTAAAAAAAAAAAAAAAAAAAAAAAAAAAAAAGGAATCTTACCCCGTCTAACATTCAGTTGCAGTCAACATTCACCAGAAACACCAGGCACTCCAGGGGCCCCTACATGAACAAACAACCACCCTTTTCTAAGCAATGCTATCAGTACTCACCGTATCCTAGGACTATTAGAGAATGAAATTTACTCCCACCAGCAGAGACACGGTCAGTTGCCGACATTAAGAAATTTAAGTCCAGCTTAGAATCTGTTGATCTTTGGTCACTAGTTAGTAAGGCTCACTTTAAAATTTAATTGAGCTACATGTATGGTAATTCCACACCGACCTGTGCGTGATAACCCAGTGGATGTTTGAACAGTATTAGGAAGCAGAAGCAGAATTGTCTGACGAGGTGAATGAAAGCGTTGAATACCACAAGTGAAGAAAGTAGATAGATTCTACATTTCAGGTGCTTTACTATTTATGGTAAGCAATAATCTGTATTTGGCTGCCAAAATTTCAATACAGGGATTACCAGGAATAACGGTATCTGAAGAGGTAGCATTAATAAATAGAGGTAGTGTCACCTTTTAGTGACGTTTTGGCAGTATCTGAGGATCCAGAAAGCTAGGCTTTATTTATAGTACATAAATCAAAAGAGAAAAATGCACTTAAAATTTTGAGCCTACATTCAGTGTCCCATTAGTTGATATCTGTGTATGGAAGTGACTTGTCCAAAATGATTCCAAGAATTTTTCCAGTTCCAGTTTAAATGGCAAGTTCTAATAAAAACCGCAGCAAAATATAATATTGATTAGATCCATCTTACTTTTCAAAGAAAATTATATTTTAAAACCATCCTCTTCTCCGTTTATTTTTCAGGTGGAAAAATGTACACTATTCGCCTTATTCACTGGGCTTTATTCAACATATGCTGCAATTATATTGGCAAACCCGTACAATAGGGGCCATATCGTACGTGCATACGCGCGCACGCTCATTTATATTATACACGAACGTGCCACAATAGGTGCTGTATTTTATCCAAGACCAAGCTAATATAAGGCTAAACAATTGATCAAATTAACAAGAGTCAGGTCCAACAGTTACATAAACATTTTCACATACCAATTCCTCTTAATTCCTGATGAAAAGATGTCAAAAATGTCCATTTAAAGCAAGAAATATCGGCAAAGTCACCAGTTTCCTGCATTCACTCCAGGAGTCCAGCTGTGGCACGTTCTTGTATAACTGAGCGCGCGCGCGTATGCACGTGTACGGGTTTGCCATTATATTAACAAAATGAACCCTAGGCTTATTTGGTAGATAATTACTTACTCTTTAACATGAATGCCAAAATGCGAGATATTGTTGAAATTTTAAAAATCATGTGGCATTGCTAACACCATATTCACGCTATTTTTATGATGCGCATGCGCGACAGGAAGTGCCGTAAAACCACATCACCATTAGGATCATATACATGCGTGTATACTGCATATTGGGGATACAGATGTAATTTTGTTTGAAATGGAGGTTTTTGTGGGCAAACTGATACTTAGGTATCAGTCTATACACCTCAAATTACAAGTTCGTTAAGACACAAAATGTAGAAAGTTATAAAAACTCACATTTACAGGCTTGTTTTCCGTAGTTGTAACCTGCACCTCCATATGGGATGACCACTGCTCTCAATATGTTGCGCACTAGTGAGGCCGCTCTACATGGTTACGCACCGTAGACACGTATGCAGAATGTTATGCACACAAGCTATTGGGAAAAGATCGAAAAACAACGACGCGTGACCATTCTCTCCCACAGACTTTTTCATTTATTGCTTCTCGCCGTCAAAGCACCTTGCTTCATATCCTTGCATCAGAAGGAATACTGGGTAGGATCTCACGAAAGGGTCCTTTCAGGGACCATCCCGATCGGGACCATCCCACGGCGGAAGGACTGCCAGTCCCTTCAGGGACCAAACCGTTTCACAAAGATGTGATTGGCATCGACTATAACGACAGCGTGTACTATCGATAATATCGGTCATATTTTGTAGCCTTGATCATTAGCTTCACATTTAATCATTAAACGTTGGGATGTAAAAAGGCTAATTTCCCCCTGAAATAATGGGCGTATTTTTGTTTCTCTACCACATACGTATCCTCCTTCACATGAAGCTTGGTTTGGAAGAAAAACGGAGTAAAAGGCTCCACACAATAAAGATAACGATTAGTAAAACTTAGTTTCATATTTTTTTCCTCCAGAGGCATGATTATGTTTCGAAGGACACCATAGAATGCTATTTATAGCATTGAGACAGTATTTCTAGAAGACCTTACAAATAAATGTTAAAATAGCAGATTTTCATGTATTCATGTGAATAATTTGAACTAGAATTGAAATTTGTATCATAAGAAAATGTAAATCTACCACAATATAACAAATTATGCCATAAGTGTGAAGAAAACAAATGTTACGATGTGTTTAAAGTCTGGGTATACTAGAATAGTCCCGAAAGTATGAAAAACCGTTGTTAACAAAATTATTTAATTTTTTTATCAGTTTTTGTATCCTATTAGTTGATGCATTATGTTTGTGTGTACGTGCACATAACAAATATTTGTGTATAGTATTGCTATTATTCTAGAAGCCATAAAATGAGAACAAAACGTGATATTGATAAACGATCTTACCCATACAGTTAGTACCGATCCGACATAATACACTTCATTAAATTTAAACAAGTAGCGTTCCGTAAATTGTCTATTTCTTCCCTGCCGATGGTGGTGCCCTCTATGTGACGGAGGAAGGACATATCCAGAGGTGTCCCTGGCGGGACCTTACGCATTTTTCCGAAAGGACGTCTTTGAGAAACGGTTAGGTACCTAAAGCTATCCCGATCAGGACCATCCCACAAAGGACTTCTTTATGAAACGGGGCCCAGAATGTAGAGAATGCACGATGAGAAGCCTTATCGCTAGACTAAACTCATTAACAACCCCAAGCTGTCTTAACAACAGGTAAACAACGAGGTGGAGATCGAGGAACCGATCGCGCTGGTACCACTACGAGCGCTGAGGGCTCCCTTCATCATAATCATGAGAAATACCAAATGGATGCTGACGGGACAGTCTCGATAGGAGTTTTTCGAGTAAAATCAACCAAAATTTCAGGAAACCCTCTTCAAAGGTCACAAAACAAACTGGTAAGTTTGAACCATCTATTATTCAACATAATTATTGACATTTCATTAAACTGCATTCTTTAAATATGAAGCAAATAGAGCCAAACAGGCACATTCATGCAGTTTAGGTATGGGATATGTGTTGGCTGCGTTACTACACAGTCGGCAATGGCGTGTACCTATCAGTGCGTAAAACTAGCATTCACGGAATGGATTACATTTACAGTACCATAAAAATAGCCACTGTGTTAAATAAAATAGGGGTCAAAACTGTTCCAAATGTTACAAATATAATTCAAGAAATCTAACGACTACTCGGACTAGTACTAGTACTGTAGTATTACGTTACCTTCCGATTACAAAGCGTGTCGTCTCATCATTCAGGTTATCCGTGGACATGAGCCTCTCGCATTCCCTTATGACGGCGCGGCACCTTCGTAGAAACATTTCCGCCATGGTTGACGACAAATCCGACCGACGGCGCAGCTACGAAATTTTTAACTTTGGAAATATTATCAGTAGAATTCTAATCTCATTATAATAACATAATTACTAGCTACATGTAGGCCTAGTTCGTACGTGCACGTTGTATGACAGACTGAGAAGATCTACCTCGTCCTAGGTCGCCATGCCAGTCAAGTCACAAAGCGCGTGAATTGCATGTGCCATGTGAATGCCGAACCCGAATATTATGCTCGCAAAACGCAACTACTGAGTAGCAATTTAACTGTTATATTTCATATGATTGCAATTTAATTTTAAAAGATGAGAATTTATTTTTCATTCAAAATTTAGCTTCAAAATAGATTTTGATCATTATTCTACATATTATTTTGACAAAATATACCGAACAAGCCGACTTCACAACTCTATAAAAGCCTCCAAGTGATTGGTCAAATCAGAAGAACGATTTAAGGAGCGTACTGCGCATACGTGTACTTAAAGCTGACGCGAAGTTGACGTGCGATAATAGCATACGCATGCTATAATTTAGCATACGCGTGCTTTACCCATGCATACGCATGCTATAATTTAGCATACGCGTGCTTTACCCATGCATACGCATGCTATAATTTAGCATACGCGTGCTTTACCCATAAATTGCCGTGAAGTTGACGGATGTTAATAGCATACGCGTGCTAAACACGAAAATCGAGGGAAGTGATTGGTCAATTTAGTTTACGTAAGGTTTCTGGAGCATACGTAAGGTTGTTTGAGTATACGTATGCTAGTTCACGTTTATGGCGTCGATTGCCTTCCATATGTACTTGTACTTGTACATGTAGTGTGCATGTAGTGTACATTCAAGTAGACAAAGTGTGCATGTTGTGTGCATGTAGTGTACATGTACATGTACTTGTACAACACGTACAATGCACTTGTACATGACACACTGCAGTATTAAAGTACAATTCATTGTTCAATCATTCTTATTTTTGTTGAGTACAATACAGAAATCAGAGGCTTATAATTTATTTATTATTTTCTTTGCTATATTTGACATGACATAGCCCTGTATTTGTACTAGGCATTGCAAATTAACATGTACATGTAAATGTATGTGTAAATGTAATGTACGTGTATAGTGTACATGTACATGTACTTGTACAGGCTTGCTACGTTCCCTCAGGTAATCACGTCACAGTGCAATTGCACGTTTTGAGTACTTTCGTAGAAATGCGTCTTCTAATCTACAGTTGCGCCGTGACGTGACTACGTGAGCGAACATTGCAAGCCATTTGTACATGTGCATTTACATGTACTTGTACTTGTACTTGTACATGTAGTGTGCATGTAGTGTACATTCAAGTAGACAAAGTGTGCATGTTGTGTGCATGTAGTGTACATGTACATGTACTTGTACAACACGTACAATGCACTTGTACATGACACACTGCAGTATGAAAGTACAATTCATTGTTCAATCATTCTTATTTTTGTTGAGTACAATACAGAAATCAGAGGCTTATAATTTATTTATTATTTTCTTTGCTATATTTGACATGATGTAGACCTGCATTGTACTAGGCCAAGCAAATTAACATGTACATATAAATGTATGAGTAAATGTAATGTACGTGTATAGTGTACATGTACATGCACAGGCTTGCTACGTTCCCTCAGGTAATCACGTCACAGTGCAATTTCACGTTTTGAGTACTTTCGTAGAAATGCGTCTTCTAATCTACGAAGTGTAGGGTCTACACTTCACCTGCCAGTAAATCACGATTAATTTATTTATTATTTTCTTTGCTATATTTGACATGTAGACCTGCAAAACATCCCGTAAGATGGAAATTGATGGGATTTTCTTTGTGTAAAGTGTATATTTTAAAATTAAATTTTGTACAGAGTATAATAGCCTTTTTATTTCTGAGCACAGTAACTTTGTTCTTTTTGGTTCTTTTTGGTTCTCCTTGGTTCTCCTTGGTTCCCCTTTGTTCCCCTTTGTTCTCCTTAGTTCCCCTTGGTTCTCCTTGGCTCTCCTTGTTTCTGCTTGGTTCCCATTGGTTCTCCTTGGTCCTCGCTGGTTCTCCTTGGTTCTCCTTGTTCCTCCTTGTTCTCCTGTGTCCACCTTGCTTCCCCTTGGTTATAACCGTCTGTTATGGGAAAATCTTTAATTTTTCTGACATTTCTCAACCTTCCCCATGTACGGAGGTCTAGTGGAGCCAGACGAAGTCTCAGCGGAACAACCGACGATACAGAGAGACTGAAGCTTTTGGTCTACTAATAAGGCAGCTTAATTCAGAACATTTATATACATGTAGATCTAAAGTGAGTTAGAACGTGAATACCATTATACCTGTTATACAGTATTGGTGAACCTGCATTGTGTGCATTCTTTTTATCTTATGACGTTGTGTAACCTTTGCATTGTCATGGACAGTGTTTTGTATGATTATGAAGTTTGCATTTTCTCCTTTTTGCCAATGCCTATACAAATGGTATTCTTCTTATCATATCACTTTTAAAAGTTTACTATCAAAGTGTAATCATTACTGGTTATACAGTATCAATATGCAGCCAGCCTTCTTTTAAAGGTGCATATTTCTTTTAGAATGTTGCATATTTCTTTTATTAGCAGTTTTTCTGAAACAAACCTTAATTTTTGTGTCAGACAAGTATATTTTGACTAGTCGATATTGTGATGGTTATTTTTGTGTAATTACATTGAGAAGTGACAAATTGTTTGATTGTTATTGATCATCATACAGGCAGTGTGTCCTGTAATACACTCAAGTAGTTAGTATACAGAGCTTGTGTTTACAAGTCTTAATAAGCATCAGTCATAAAATTCAGATAAACTCTTCATTTTTGTATCCTCTTGTATTTTAATGTAAAACTATCTTGTATGATTGAACTTGTCTTAGTATTGAGATTGAGATTGAGAGGTGATGAATGCAGCTTTCTGAATTCTAGTGCATGTTATTAATAGTGATTGATTATAGTTAGAAATTGATGTACATGTATGTTTACATTAATATTCATTGCCCTAAAATGATATAGATCTTCTCAGTTCTCTTTATGCTAAACATTATTACATATAAAATATCTTATTAAGCTTCTTCCTCGCAATCGGTAAACAATTGTAGATTATTATGTATATCGTTCTTATTATTTCTTCTATCTTTCTGCTTGCATTTTGTGCATGTTGGATGGGTTCGAATCCCATGATGTTCCAAATATCAATTCAGAACTTTCATTGGTGGCAACAGCACAAAATGAGACTGAATCTCTTCCTCCCTCTCTCTAACTCACTCTTTAGCTCTCTATTTTTTCTCTATTCTCTGATGCAATTGAACGTATTCAGTTTTTTCAATTAGTCCCATACTACGTTGTATTTAATGTATTTCATGTATGTATCATCTGTGTTTCATGTTTTTGATGAGTTTACAGGGATGTAAGACTTCCGGATTTGTTTTAATTTAAGAAACATTTCTGGGTTTTTTCTGTGACATGTTATGTGTTGAAGGCATTATCGTACTTTCGTGTGCATTAACCTAGTGGCGGAATAAAAATCTCGCAAATGAAATATAGTCTTGTACGGGCCGTTTCATACGAAGTATGTTAATATGGCGTGAAGTGGTTCTCGTACGCACAGCACAAATTTTGTATAAAAATCCTGGTAACGAGTATGTGTGGACAAGTGCTAATTTAAGAACAAAATTTGACATCTAGGCTAATTGGTAATGTAAAAAGCAAGGAATCTGAGAAATACATGATTAATTGATGATATTCCATTGTCGACTATCATTGATACCTTGCTCTTTACGTTACAGGGCCTTCAAGTTCAACATCAAGTTTTAGCTTTGTTAGGGAATAACGGACGTCAACGCCAACGGAACACCGAACCAGTTTCTCCCGGAACTCCTGGCCGAAATTCAGCGTCCCACCGCACGACGAGCGAGATGGCAATTCAATTCGTGGAGATACAGATCCCCCGTGTTTATTTCAAAATTAAGGTATGTATGACTGTGACATATTTGAAATGATTAGAATAGGCCTAGTGTATAACAATATTGTACCTGAATTGATTTCATGTCTTGTGCAAGGAACAGTTACAACTTAGATTTCTTCATTAAAAAGCTAACAGTAACACTACCATGACTACTCACTAAGTTACTCACTACTAGTAGTCTACACTACACACTACAGACATATGGCAAGGGGTCCTAAAGCTACGCGGGTCCTAAAGCTACGCACCATACAAATCACATACACGCGCAATGCAACGCGTTCAAATCAGGCTAAAACACACACGCGATACACACAGTCAATTTCAATATCAAGATTTGCATTCATTTATTGCATGTGCGTAGCTTTAGGACCCCTTCATTTTTAAGAACAAAATTTGACATCGGCATTGATATCGACCTGAAAACGTGCATTATTGACATTCACCCATCGTAATTTTCTCCACAAATCAACTTTAGAATATCCAGAATCAGGATATGGAATGAAATTGGTGACAAGCCAGTGATTTCTGTGACCTTTTAGCTGCTGAAAACAAAGTGCGTAGCTTTAGGTCCCCCCATCATACAGTTAACGCTACTTGGGCCCTTTTGGGGCTAATTTAGTCAGACGATGGGGAGCCCCATGTCTGCGCACCTAAGGTTTTGACCTGAAAATGAACAAGAATTTCTTCAATATTCCTCTAAGTCTAAAGCTTAATTTTATATTATTCCTGATATTCCAAAGAGTAAGTCTGCAAAAAATCTCATCAAAATTATTTAGACAAAATTAGAGCAAGAACAATGCCATTTTCGCAAGAAGCGGTGACCGTGCCGTGTCATTTCAACATTGCAAAAACAATGGTGCCCCATGTCTGCGCACTCATTCATTTTACACGCAGTTCGGGAGTTTTGACGTGAAAGACCACATTTTGAGGCTTGTGAATAATAAAAGTTTTGAAATAAGATTTTTTTTTCATTATTATGACTCGTGTTTGCATGAATACTTATCGCTATGATAAAGATGAAAAGTTTGTGTTCGTTGCGTGTTTTGTTTTATTAGAATCGCGCAGTTACGCGTGTGCGCAGACATGGGCACTGCGCAGACTTGGGCACTACTACTCTCATCTAGACTAGATATGTGGGGTTTTTATTCATTTCGAAGCCCATAACTTATACTATAGTAAACGTTTTTTTCAGTTATTCCTGTGTATATGCAAATCATCACATAATTAATTAGGCCATAGCTAAAAATATATTGATCCGTTTCCACCCGACAATCATTATCAATCATTAAATTAATATTTATTTGAATATTTTACCTTAATCATTGTTAGATTGAAAATTTTATATTTTGGTAAACCTTATCTGGATTTTCATTTGATTCTTGCACTTTTAGTTCATTTTCATAATGTAATTCAGCGAATAATTAAAGCCGGACTCTAGTTATGCAGGCCTATCTCTAGCCCTCATCTTTCCCAGAACTGGGGTTAAACCGTCGCTGTGGTGACATGTCCCTCTTATTTTGGCAGCTGTTTATAATTTCCATCAACCCTTTTCTATATTTCATTGACATGTCATACACCATAGACCGATGCCTGCATCGATTACGCTCATTTTTGCATGTGATGTACAATGAAGTTACGTAGATTTCTTGCGTACCAGATGAAAAAAAAAAAGAAATTCAGTTTCCTACTACAAACCATCAGCATAAGTGGCCCACCCCCTTTGTTTGCTGTTTTATTTTCTATGAGAAATCAACAAAATGTACATGTATTTCATTGAATTTGTAATCAGGTGTTCATAAAATGATTATGCTTATTTTTGCATGTCATACACAGAGAATGTAAACCTATTTACTGCGTACGAGAGGAAAACGACTACAATTCAGCATGCCGTGAACTCCACCAAAGGACGGTCAGAATTAATTGGTAAGGTAAAGAGCTTGCAATCTGAGAAATTCATGATTAATTGATAATATTGCATTGTTGATTATCATTGATAGCTAGCTCTTTACGTTACAGGACCTTCAAGTTTTAGCTTTGTTTGGAAATAACGGACGTCAACGCCAACGGAACACCGAACCAGTTTCCCCCGGAACTCCTGGCCGTAATTCAGTGTCCCACCGCACGACGAGCGAGATGGCAATTCAATTCGTGGAGAAAAAAAGATACAGATTCCCTGTGTTTATTTCAAAATTAAGGTATGTACATGTATGAATGTGACATATTTGAAATGATTAGAATAGTACTTAACAATATTGTACCTGAAATGATTTCATGTCTTGTGCAAGCCATTAATGAGCATTTAGCACTAACAGTTAGATTCCTTCATAAAAAGCTAACAGTTAACGTTACCTGGGGCTAATTTTCCTCAGTACTTTCGTGTAGATTAGATATGTGGGGATTTTATTCATTTCGAAGCCCATAATGTTTTTTTCAGTTATTCCTGTGTATACGCAAATCATCCCATAATTAATTAGCTAAAAATATATTGATCTGTTTCCGCCCGACAATCATATGACAATCATTAAATTAATATTGAATATTTTACCTTAATCTTTGTTAGATTGAAAATCTTACATTTTGGTAAACCTTGTCTGGATTTTCATTTGATTCTTGCACCTTTTCAAGGATAGTTCATTTTCATAATTATGTTTAATTCAGCGAATAATTAAAGCTGGACTCTAGTTATGCAGGCCTATCTCTAGCCCTCATCTTCCCCAGAAGTCTGGGGCTAAACTGTATCTGTAGTGGCATGTCCCTCTTATTTTGGCAGCTGTTTATAATTTCCATCAACTCTTTTCTATATTTCATTGACATGTCATACACCATAGACCGATGCCTGCATTGATTACGCACATTTTTGCATGTGATGTACAATGAAGTTACGTAGATTTCTTGCGTACCAGATGAAAAAAAAAAAGAAATTCAGTTTCCTACTACAAACCATCAGCATAAGTGGCCCACCCCCTTTGTTTGCTGTTTTATTTTCTATGAGAAATCAACAAAATGTACATGTATTTCATTGAATTTGTAATTAGGTGTTCATACAATGATTATGCTTATTTTTGCATGTCATACACAGAGAATGTAAACCTATTTACTGCGTACGAGAGGAAAACGACTACAATTCAGCATGCCGTGAACTCCACCAAAGGACGATCAGAATTAATTGGTAAGGTAAAGAGCTTGCAATCTGAGAAATTCATGATTAATTGATAATATTGCATTGTTGATTATCATTGATATCAAGCTCTTTACGTTACAGGGCCTTCAAGTCTTAGCTTTGTTTGGAAATAACGGACGTCAACGCCAACGGAACACCGAACCAGTTTCCCCCGGAACTCCTGGCCAAAATTCAGTGTCCCACCGCACGGCGAGCGAGATGGCAATTCAATTCGTGGAGATAAAAGATACAGATCCCCCGTGTTTATTTCAAAATTAAGGTATGTATGAATGTGACATATTTGAAATGATCAGAATAGTAGTACTTAACAATATTTTACCTGAATTGATTTCATGTCTTGTGCAAGGAATTACTGAGCATCCAACACCAATAATAATAATAATAATACCTGGAGATGTACATGTATGAATGTGACATATTTGAAATGAATAGAATAGTACTTAACAATATTGTACCTGAAATGATTTCATGTCTTGTGCAAGCCATTACTGAGCATCTAACACTAACAGTTAAATTCCTTCATAAAAAGCTAACAGTTAACGTTACTTGGGGCTAATTTTACTCAGTACTCTTGTCTAGATATGTGGGGTTTTTATTCATTTCGAAGCCCATAACGTTTTTTTCAGTTATTCCTGTGTATATGCAAATCATTGCATAATTAATTAGCTAAAAATGCATTGATCTGTTTTCGCCCGACAATCATATGACAATCATTAAATTAATATTGAATATTTTACCTTAATCTTTGTTAGATTAAAAATCTTACATTTTGGTAAACCTTATCTGGATTTTCATTGATTCTTGCACCTTTTCAAGGATAGTTCATTTTCATAATGGCGCTAAACTGTAGCTGTAGTGGCATGTCCCTCTTATTTTGGCAGCTGTTTATAATTTCCATCAACTCTTTTCTATATTTCATTGACATGTCATACACCATAGACCGATGCCTGCATTGATTACGCACATTTTTGCATGTGATGTACAATGAAGTTACGTAGATTTCTTGCGTACCAGATGGTTCCCCTTGGTTCTCCTTGGCTCTCATTGGTTCCAATTGGTTCTCCTTGGTCCTCCTTGTTCTCCTTTGTCCACCTTGGTTCCCCTTGGTTCTCCTGGTTTTCCTTAGTTACCCTTTGTTCTCCTTTGTTCTACTTGGTTCCCATTGGTTCTCCTTTGTTCTCCTGGTCCTCCTTGCTTTCTCCTTGGTTCCCCTTGGTTCTCTTTATTTCTCCTTGGTTCTCCTTGGTTCTCCTTGGTTCTCCTTGGTTCCCCTTGGTTCTCCTTGGTCCACCTTGGCCTTGGTTCTCCTTGGCTCTCATTGGTTCCAATTGGTTCTCCTTGGTCCTCCTTGTTCTCCTTTGTCCACCTTGGTTCCCCTTGGTTCTCCCTGGTTTTCCTTAGTTACCCTTTGTTCTCCTTTGTTCTACTTGGTTCCCATTGGTTCTCCTTAGTTCTCCTTGGTCCATCTGGGTCCTCCTTGGTTCGCCTTGTTTTCTCCTACGCGATATCCTTTTTAAGGGACTCAATGTCCTTCTTGTGGGACTCAATGTCTCAAAACGTAAAAAGTAACCCAGAACCCAGTAACCCAGTAACACAGAAAGCCGTAACCCAGCGGTCCTCCTTGGTTCTCCTTGATCCTCGCTGGTTCTCCTTGGTTCTCCTTGGTTCCCCTTGGTTCTCCTTGGTCCACCTTGGTTCCCCTTGGTTCTCCTTGGCTCTCCTTGGTTCCCTTGGTTCTCTTTATTTCTCCTGGGCCTCCTTGCTTTCTCCTTGGTTCTCTTTATTTCTCCTTGGTTCCCATTGGTTCTCCTTTGTTCTCCTGGTCCTCCTTGCTTTCTCCTTGGTTCCCTTGGTTCTCTTTATTTCTCCTTGGTTCTCCTTGGTTCTCCTTGGTTCCCCCTTGGTTCTCCTTGGTCCACCTTGGTTCCCCTTGGTTCACCTTGGCTCTCCTTGGTTCCAATTGGTTCTCTTTAGTCCTCCTTGTTCTCCTTTGTCCACCTTGGTTCCCCTTGGTTCTCCCTGGTTTTCCTTAGTTACCCTTTGTTCTCCTTTGTTCTACTTGGTTCCCATTGGTTCTCCTTAGTTCTCCTGGTCCTCCTTGCTTTCTCCTTGGTTCCCTTGGTTCTCCTTGGTTCCCATTGGTTCTCCTTGGTTCTCCTGGTCCTCCTTGCTTTCTCCTTGGTTCTCCTTGGTTCTCCTTGGTCCACCTTGGTTCCCCTTGGTTCTCCTTGGCTCTCCTTGGTTCCAATTGGTTCTCCTTGGTCCTCCTTGTTCTCCTTTGTCCACCTTGGTTCCCCTTGGTTCTCCCTGGTTTTCCTTGGTTCTCCCTGGTTTTCCTTAGTTACCCTTTGTTCTCCTTTGTTCTACTTGGATCCCATTGGTTCTCCTTAGTTCTCCTGGCCCTCCTTGCTTTCTCCTTGGTTCCCTTGGTTCTCTTTATTTCTCCTTGGTTCTCCTTGGTTCCCATTGGTTCTCCTTTGTTCTCCTTGGTCCACCTTGGTTACCCTTGGTTCTCCTTGGCTCTCCTTGGTTCCAATTGGTTCTCCTTGGTCCTCCTTGTTCTCCTTTGTCCACCTTGGTTCCCCTTGGTTCTCCCTGGTTTTCCTTAGTTACCCTTTGTTCTCCTTAGTTCTCCTGGCCCTCCTTGCTTTCTCCTTGGTTCCTTTGGTTCTCTTTATTTCTCCTTGGTTCTCCTTGGTTCTCCTTGGTTCCCCTTGGTTCTCCTTGGTCCACCTTGGTTACCCTTGGTTCTCCTTGGCTCTCCTTGGTTCCAATTGGTTCTCCTTGGTCCTCCTTGTTCTCCTTTGTCCACCTTGGTTCCCCTTGGTTCTCCCTGGTTTTCCTTAGTTACCCTTTGTTCTCCTTTGTTCTACTTGGTTCCCATTGGTTCTCCTTAGTTCTCCTGGCCCTCCTTGCTTTCTCCTTGGTTCCCTTGGTTCTCTTTATTTCTCCTTGGTTCTCCTTGGTTCTCCTCGGTTCCCCTTGGTTCTCCTTGGTTCCCCTTGGTTCTCCTTGGTCCACCTTGGTTCTCCTTTGTTCTACTTGGTTCCCATTGGTTCTCCTTAGTTCTCCTTGGTCCATCTGGGTCCTCCTTGGTTCGCCTTGTTTTCTCCTACGCGATATCCTTTTTAAGGACTCAATGTCCTTCTTGTGGGACTCAGTGTCTCAAAAAGTAAAAAGTAAAGCCCCAGTCCCATATAGGCCCCGGATAACCCCGGATTAGTCCGTAGCGATCCGGGGTCCGATCCGTTACTTGGCCGGAATGGTCCGGAATGGTCCTTGTATGTCCGGGATGATCCTTGGGCATCCGCCAACGTCCTGGGGGTAGTCCCGGAAGTTTCTGACTGTCAAAAACTTCCGGGATGATCCGTGACGAGCGTTCATCCGTAGTCATCCTGGACAAAACCGGGACACATCCTGGAATCCGCCGGGTAGGTCCGTATCGGTCCTGGAAGGTCCGTGAAGCCGCCTGCATGGTCCTGGACGATCCTAGACAGTCCGGGAAGGAAAAATACATGCCGGATCATCCCGTTTGACATACGGACTGTTACGGAATGTTCAGGACCATGCCGGCGGCTTCACGGACCTTCCAGGACCGATACGGATTCTAAATGAATTTCATGTTTTACAGGCCGGAAAAGTCACGGATTGACCCGGACGACCACGGTTGACTTACGGACAATTCAGGAATAGTTACGGATCATCCCGGATCATCACGGATCATCACGGATAAACCAGGATCATCACGGATAAGCCACGGATGACGACGGACAAGTCCCGGACAAACACGGCATACATACGGCATACATACGGATGACTTACGGATGTTAACGGAGACTCCCGGATCATACAGGACAAAGCAAGACCCCTATAAAAACCCATGCATTTTCAGAGATTTTCAAACCACTCTCTCGATGCTCCACTCGTACAGACGTCTTCATCAACATGGCAGAGGCTCCAACAACAAAAGACAAACTCTTACTGATGAACTATCAGCTGGAACTCGACCGTCAGCAACGTACGAATGCAGTACTGCTGTCCAAATTGAAAGTAGAGAGAGTGAATATATATTTGTAGATCGGTCCGGGAAGATCCGGGGCTGTCCGGGACCATCCGGGACTATCCGTAACTCTGCCTGGATGGTCCTGGACTCTGCCGGGATGAACCGGGATGATCCGGGCCTGTCCGGGACGGTCCGGGGTCACATCCGGGGTGGTCCTGGACTCTGCCGGGATGATCCTGGACTCTGCCTGGAAGGTCCGTTACTCTACCGGGACTATCCGGGCCGGTATGCAACTGAGAGGAAATCTTGCATTTTTTCGTGGTCCGGGATGAAAATCATCCCGGATTAGGTCCCGGCAGTCCGTGATAGATCCGGTGCTTCAGATCCGGGGTGTCCCCATATGGGACTGTAGCTTAACCCAGTAACACAGAAATCCGTAACCCAGTGGTCCTCCTTGGTTCTCCTTGATCCTCGCTGGTTCTCCTTTGGTCTCCTGGTCCTCCTTGCTTTCTCCTTGGTTCCCTTGGTTCTCTTTATTTCTCCTTGGTTCTCCTTGGTTCTCCTTGGTTCCCCTTGGTTCTCCTTGGTCCACCTTGGTTCCCCTTGGTTCTCCTTGGCTCTCCTTGGTTCCAATTGGTTCTCCTTGGTCCTCCTTGTTCTCCTTTGTCCACCTTGGTTCCCCTTGGTTCTCCCTGGTTTTCCTTAGTTATCCCTTTGTTCTCCTTTGTTCTTGGTTCCCATTGGTTCTCCTTAGTTCTCCTGGTCCTCCTTGCTTTCTCCTTGGTTCCCTTGGTTCTCTTTATTTCTCCTTGGTTCCCATTGGTTCTCCTTTGTTCTCCTGGTCCTCCTTGCTTTCTCCTTGGTTCCCTTGGTTCTCTTTATTTCTCCTTGGTTCTCCTTGGTTCTCCTTGGTTCCCCCTTGGTTCTCCTTGGTCCACCTTGGTTCCCCTTGGTTCACCTTGGCTCTCCTTGGTTCCAATTGGTTCTCTTTAGTCCTCCTTGTTCTCCTTTGTCCACCTTGGTTCCCCTTGGTTCTCCCTGGTTTTCCTTAGTTACCCTTTGTTCTCCTTTGTTCTACTTGGTTCCCATTGGTTCTCCTTAGTTCTCCTGGTCCTCCTTGCTTTCTCCTTGGTTCCCTTGGTTCTCCTTGGTTCCCATTGGTTCTCCTTGGTTCTCCTGGTCCTCCTTGCTTTCTCCTTGGTTCTCCTTGGTTCTCCTTGGTCCACCTTGGTTCCCCTTGGTTCTCCTTGGCTCTCCTTGGTTCCAATTGGTTCTCCTTGGTCCTCCTTGTTCTCCTTTGTCCACCTTGGTTCCCCTTGGTTCTCCCTGGTTTTCCTTAGTTCTCCCTGGTTTTCCTTAGTTACCCTTTGTTCTCCTTTGTTCTACTTGGATCCCATTGGTTCTCCTTAGTTCTCCTGGCCCTCCTTGCTTTCTCCTTGGTTCCCTTGGTTCTCTTTATTTCTCCTTGGTTCTCCTTGGTTCCCATTGGTTCTCCTTTGTTCTCCTTGGTCCACCTTGGTTACCCTTGGTTCTCCTTGGCTCTCCTTGGTTCCAATTGGTTCTCCTTGGTCCTCCTTGTTCTCCTTTGTCCACCTTGGTTCCCCTTGGTTCTCCCTGGTTTTCCTTAGTTACCCTTTGTTCTCCTTAGTTCTCCTGGCCCTCCTTGCTTTCTCCTTGGTTCCTTTGGTTCTCTTTATTTCTCCTTGGTTCTCCTTGGTTCTCCTTGGTTCCCCTTGGTTCTCCTTGGTCCACCTTGGTTACCCTTGGTTCTCCTTGGCTCTCCTTGGTTCCAATTGGTTCTCCTTGGTCCTCCTTGTTCTCCTTTGTCCACCTTGGTTCCCCTTGGTTCTCCCTGGTTTTCCTTAGTTACCCTTTGTTCTCCTTTGTTCTACTTGGTTCCCATTGGTTCTCCTTAGTTCTCCTGGCCCTCCTTGCTTTCTCCTTGGTTCCCTTGGTTCTCTTTATTTCTCCTTGGTTCTCCTTGGTTCTCCTCGGTTCCCCTTGGTTCTCCTTGGTTCCCCTTGGTTCTCCTTGGTCCACCTTGGTTCTCCTTTGTTCTACTTGGTTCCCATTGGTTCTCCTTAGTTCTCCTTGGTCCATCTGGGTCCTCCTTGGTTCGCCTTGTTTTCTCCTACGCGATATCCTTTTTAAGGGACTCAATGTCCTTCTTGTGGGACTCAATGTCTCAAAAAGTAAAAAGTAACCCAGTAACACAGAAATCCGTAACCCAGTGGTCCTCCTTGGTTCTCCTTGATCCTCGCTGGTTCTCCTTTGGTCTCCTGGTCCTCCTTGCTTTCTCCTTGGTTCCCTTGGTTCTCTTTATTTCTCCTTGGTTCTCCTTGGTTCTCCTTGGTTCCCCTTGGTTCTCCTTGGTCCACCTTGGTTCCACTTGGTTCTCCTTGGCTCTCCTTGGTTCCAATTGGTTCTCCTTGGTCCTCCTTGTTCTCCTTTGTCCACCTTGGTTCCCCTTGGTTCTCCCTGGTTTTCCTTAGTTATCCCTTTGTTCTCCTTTGTTCTTGGTTCCCATTGGTTCTCCTTAGTTCTCCTGGTCCTCCTTGCTTTCTCCTT
This sequence comes from Heliocidaris erythrogramma, assembly GCA_025617745.1. NCBI lineage: Eukaryota > Metazoa > Echinodermata > Echinoidea > Camarodonta > Echinometridae > Heliocidaris > Heliocidaris erythrogramma. The sequence goes on along the minus strand of CM046873.1, from coordinate 7,860,995 downwards.
GGTTCCCTTGGTTCTCTTTATTTCTCCTTGGTTCTCCTTGGTTCCCATTGGTTCTCCTTTGTTCTCCTTCTATTCTATCGGAAAAGTAACCTATAATGTGTAATAATTGGTAATATTGCATTGTTGATTATCATTGATAGCAAGCTCTTTACTTTACAGGGCCTTCAAGTTTTAGCTTTGGAAATAACGGACGTCAACGCCAACGGAACACCGAACCAGTTTCCCCCGGAACTCCTGGCCAAAATTCAGTGTCCCACCGCACAACGAGCGAGATGGCAATTCAATTCGTGGAGATAAAAGATAAAGATCACCCGTGTTTATTTCAAAATTAAGGTATGTATGAATGTGACAAAAAGTAACCCAGTAACACAGAAAGCCGTAACCCAGCGGTCCTCCTTGGTTCTCCTTTGTTCTCCTGGTCCTCCTTGCTTTCTCCTTGGTTCCCTTGGTTCTCTTTATTTCTCCTTGGTTCTCCTTGGTTCTCCTTGGTCCACCTTGGTTCTCCTTGGCTCTCCTTGGTTCCAATTGGTTCTCCTTGGTCCTCCTTGTTCTCCTTTGTCCACCTTGGTTCCCCTTGGTTCTCCCTGGTTTTCCTTAGTTACCCTTTGTTCTCCTTTGTTCTACTTGGTTCCCATTGGTTCTCCTTAGTTCTCCTGGTCCTCCTTGCTTTCTCCTTGGTTCCCTTGGTTCTCTTTATTTCTCCTTGGTTCTCCTTGGTTCCCATTGGTTCTCCTTTGTTCTCCTGGTCCTCCTTGCTTTCTCCTTGGTTCCCTTGGTTCTCCTTGGTTCCCCTTGGTTCTCCTTGGTCCACCTTGGTTCCCCTTGGTTCACCTTGGCTCACCTTGGCTCTCCTTGGTTCCAATTGGTTCTCTTTGGTCCTCCTTGTTCTCCTTTGTCCACCTTGGTTCCCCTTGGTTCTCCCTGGTTTTCCTTAGTTACCCTTTGTTCTCCTTTGTTCTACTTGGTTCCCATTGGTTCTCCTTAGTTCTCCTGGCCCTCCTTGCTTTCTCCTTGGTTCCCTTGGTTCTCTTTATTTCTCCTTGGTTCTCCTTGGTTCCCATTGGTTCTCCTTTGTTCTCCTGGTCGTCCTTGCTTTCTCCTTGGTTCCCTTGGTTCTCTTTATTTCTCCTGGTCCTCCTTGCTTTCTCCTTGGTTCCCTTGGTTCTCTTTATTTCTCCTTGGTTCCCATTGGTTCTCCTTTGTTCTCCTGGTCCTCCTTGCTTTCTCCTTGGTTCTCTTTATTTCTCCTTGGTTCTCCTTGGTTCTCCTTGGTTCTCCTTGGTTCCCCTTGGTTCTCCTTGGTCCACCTTGGTTCCCCTTGGTTCTCCTTGGCTCTCCTTGGTTCCAATTGGTTCTCCTTGGTCCTCCTTGTTCTCCTTTGTCCACCTTGGTTCCCCTTGGTTCTCCCTGGTTTTCCTTAGTTACCCTTTGTTCTCCTTAGTTCTCCTGGCCCTCCTTGCTTTCTCCTTGGTTCTCCTTGGTTCCCCTTGGTTCTCCTTGGTCCACCTTGGTTCCCCTTGGTTCTCCTTGGCTCTCCTTGGTTCCAATTGGTTCTCCTTGGTCCTCCTTGTTCTCCTTTGTCCACCTTGGTTCCCCTTGGTTCTCCCTGGTTTTCCTTAGTTACCCTTTGTTCTCCTTTGTTCTACTTGGTTCCCATTGGTTCTCCTTTGTTCTCCTGGTCCTCCTTGCTTTCTCCTTGGTTCCCTTGGTTCTCTTTATTTCTCCTTGGTCCACCTTGGTTCCCCTTGGTTCTCCTTGGTTCTCCTTGGTTCCCTTGGTTCTCTTTATTTCTCCTGGGCCTCCTTGCTTTCTCCTTGGTTCTCTTTATTTCTCCTTGGTTCCCATTGGTTCTCCTTTGTTCTCCTGGTCCTCCTTGCTTTCTCCTTGGTTCCCTTGGTTCTCTTTATTTCTCCTTGGTTCTCCTTGGTTCTCCTTGGTTCCCCTTGGTTCTCCTTGGTCCACCTTGGTTCCCTTGGTTCACCTTGGCTCTCCTTGGTTCCAATTGGTTCTCTTTAGTCCTCCTTGTTCTCCTTTGTCCACCTTGGTTCCCCTTGGTTCTCCCTGGTTTTCCTTAGTTACCCTTTGTTCTCCTTTGTTCTACTTGGTTCCCATTGGTTCTCCTTAGTTCTCCTGGTCCTCCTTGCTTTCTCCTTGGTTCCCTTGGTTCTCCTTGGTTCCCATTGGTTCTCCTTTGTTCTCCTGGTCCTCCTTGCTTTCTCCTTGGTTCTCCTTGGTTCTCCTTGGTCCACCTTGGCCTTGGTTCTCCTTGGCTCTCCTTGGTTCCAATTGGTTCTCCTTGGTCCTCCTTGTTCTCCTTTGTCCACCTTGGTTCCCCTTGGTTCTCCCTGGTTTTCCTTAGTTCTCCCTGGTTTTCCTTAGTTACCCTTTGTTCTCCTTTGTTCTACTTGGTTCCCATTGGTTCTCCTTAGTTCTCCTGGCCCTCCTTGCTTTCTCCTTGGTTCCCTTGGTTCTCTTTATTTCTCCTTGGTTCTCCTTGGTTCCCATTGGTTCTCCTTTGTTCTCCTTGTCCACCTTGGTTACCCTTGGTTCTCCTTGGCTCTCCTTGGTTCCAATTGGTTCTCCTTGGTCCTCCTTGTTCTCCTTTGTCCACCTTGGTTCCCTTGGTTTCTCCCTGGTTTTCCTTAGTTACCCTTTGTTCTCCTTTGTTCTCCTGGCCCTCCTTGCTTTCTCCTTGGTTCCTTTGGTTCTCTTTATTTCTCCTTGGTTCTCCTTGGTTCTCCTTGGTTCCCTTGGTTCTCCTTGGTCCACCTTGGTTACCCTTGGTTCTCCTTGGCTCTCCTTGGTTCCAATTGGTTCTCCTTGGTCCTCCTTGTTCTCCTTTGTCCACCTTGGTTCCCCTTGGTTCTCCCTGGTTTTCCTTAGTTACCCTTTGTTCTCCTTTGTTCTACTTGGTTCCCATTGGTTCTCCTTAGTTCTCCTGGCCCTCCTTGCTTTCTCCTTGGTTCCCTTGGTTCTCTTTATTTCTCCTTGGTTCTCCTTGGTTCTCCTCGGTTCCCCTTGGTTCTCCTTGGTTCCCTTGGTTCTCCTTGGTCCACCTTGGTTCTCCTTTGTTCTAACTTGGTTCCCATTGGTTCTCCTTAGTTCTCCTTGGTCCATCTGGGTCCTCCTTGGTTCGCCTTGTTTTCTCCTACGCGATATCCTTTTTAAGGGACTCAATGTCCTTCTTGTGGGACTCAATGTCTCAAAAAGTAAAAAGTAACCCAGTAACACAGAAATCCGTAACCCAGTGGTCCTCCTTGGTTCTCCTTGATCCTCGCTGGTTCTCCTTTGGTCTCCTGGTCCTCCTTGCTTTCTCCTTGGTTCCCTTGGTTCTCTTTATTTCTCCTTGGTTCTCCTTGGTTCTCCTTGGTTCCCCTTGGTTCTCCTTGGTCCACCTTGGTTCCACTTGGTTCTCCTTGGCTCTCCTTGGTTCCAATTGGTTCTCCTTGGTCCTCCTTGTTCTCCTTTGTCCACCTTGGTTCCCCTTGGTTCTCCCTGGTTTTCCTTAGTTATCCCTTTGTTCTCCTTTGTTCTTGGTTCCCATTGGTTCTCCTTAGTTCTCCTGGTCCTCCTTGCTTTCTCCTTGGTTCCCTTGGTTCTCTTTATTTCTCCTTGGTTCTCCTTGGTTCCCATTGGTTCTCCTTTGTTCTCCTTCTATTCTATCGGAAAAGTAACCTATAATGTGTAATAATTGGTAATATTGCATTGTTGATTATCATTGATAGCAAGCTCTTTACTTTACAGGGCCTTCAAGTTTTAGCTTTGGAAATAACGGACGTCAACGCCAACGGAACACCGAACCAGTTTCCCCCGGAACTCCTGGCCAAAATTCAGTGTCCCACCGCACAACGAGCGAGATGGCAATTCAATTCGTGGAGATAAAAGATAAAGATCACCCGTGTTTATTTCAAATTAAGGTATGTATGAATGTGACAAAAAGTAACCCAGTAACACAGAAAGCCGTAACCCAGCGGTCCTCCTTGGTTCTCCTTTGTTCTCCTGGTCCTCCTTGCTTTCTCCTTGGTTCCCTTGGTTCTCTTTATTTCTCCTTGGTTCTCCTTGGTTCTCCTTGGTCCACCTTGGTTCTCCTTGGCTCTCCTTGGTTCCAATTGGTTCTCCTTGGTCCTCCTTGTTCTCCTTTGTCCACCTTGGTTCCCCTTGGTTCTCCCTGGTTTTCCTTAGTTACCTTTGTTCTACTTGGTTCCCATTGGTTCTCCTTAGTTCTCCTGGTCCTCCTTGCTTTCTCCTTGGTTCCCTTGGTTCTCTTTATTTCTCCTTGGTTCTCCTTGGTTCCCATTGGTTCTCCTTTGTTCTCCTGGTCCTCCTTGCTTTCTCCTTGGTTCCCTTGGTTCTCCTTGGTTCCCCTTGGTTCTCCTTGGTCCACCTTGGTTCCCCTTGGTTCACCTTGGCTCACCTTGGCTCTCCTTGGTTCCAATTGGTTCTCTTTGGTCCTCCTTGTTCTCCTTTGTCCACCTTGGTTCCCCTTGGTTCTCCCTGGTTTTCCTTAGTTACCCTTTGTTCTCCTTTGTTCTACTTGGTTCCCATTGGTTCTCCTTTGTTCTCCTGGTCCTCCTTGCTTTGTCCTTGGTTCCCTTGGTTCTCTTTATTTCTCCTTGGTTCTCCTTGGTTTTCCTTTGTTCCCCTTGGTTCTCCTTGGTCCACCTTGGTTCCCCTTGGTTCACCTTGGCTCTCCTTGGTTCCAATTGGTTCTCTTTGGTCCTCCTTGTTCTCCTTTGTCCACCTTGGTTCCCCTTGGTTCTCCCTGGTTTTCCTTAGTTACCCTTTGTTCTCCTTTGTTCTACTTGGTTCCCATTGGTTCTCCTTAGTTCTCCTGGCCCTCCTTGCTTTCTCCTTGGTTCCCTTGGTTCTCTTTATTTCTCCTTGGTTCTCCTTGGTTCCCATTGGTTCTCCTTTGTTCTCCTGGTCCTCCTTGCTTTCTCCTTGGTTCCCTTGGTTCTCTTTATTTCTCCTTGGTTCTCCTTGGTTCTCTTTGGTTCCCCCTTGGTTCTCCTTGGTTCCCCCTTGGTTCTCCTTGATTCCCCCGTGGTTCTCCTTGGTCCACCTTGGTTCCCCTTGGTCCACCTTGGTTCCCCTTGGTTCTCCTTGGCTCTCCTTGGTTCCAATTGGTTCTCCTTGGTCCTCCTTGTTCTCCTTTGTCCACCTTGGTTCCCCTTGGTTCTCCCTGGTTTTCCTTAGTTACCCTTTGTTCTACTTGGTTCCCATTGGTTCTCCTTAGTTCTCCTGGTCCTCCTTGCTTTCTCCTTGGTTCCCTTTATTTCTCCTTGGTTCTCCTTGGTTCCCATTGGTTCTCCTTTGTTCTCCTGGTCCTCCTTGCTTTCTCCTTGGTTCCCTTGGTTCTCTTTATTTCTCCTTGGTTCTCCTTGGTTCTCCTTGGTTCCCCTTGGTTCTCCTTGGTCCACCTTGGTTCCCCTTGGTTCTCCTTGGTTCCAATTGGTTCTCCTTGGTCCTCCTTGTTCTCCTTTGTCCACCTTGGTTCCCCTTGGTTCTCCTGGTTTTCCTTAGTTACCCTTTGTTCTCCTTTGTTCTACTTGGTTCCCATTGGTTCTCCTTAGTTCTCCTTGGTCCATCTGGGTCCTCCTTGGTTCGCCTTGTTTTCTCCTACGCGATATCCTTTTTAAGGGACTCAATGTCCTTCTTGTGGGACTCAATGTCTCAAAAAGTAAAAAGTAACCCAGTAACACAGAAAGCCGTAACCCAGCGGTCCTCCTTGGTTCTCCTTGATCCTCGCTGGTTCTCCTTTGTTCTCCTGGTCCTCCTTGCTTTCTCCTTGGTTCCCTTGGTTCTCTTTATTTCTCCTTGGTTCTCCTTGGTTCTCCTTGGTTCTCCTTGGTTCCCCTTGGTCCACCTGGTCCACCTTGGTTCTCCTTGGTCCACCTTGGTCCACCTGGTTCTCCTTGGCTCTCCTTGGTTCCAATTGGTTCTCCTTGGTCCTCCTTGTTCTCCTTTGTCCACCTTGGTTCCCCTTGGTTCTCCCTGGTTTTCCTTAGTTACCCTTTGTTCTCCTTTGTTCTACTTGGTTCCCATTGGTTCTCCTTAGTTCTCCTGGCCCTCCTTGCTTTCTCCTTGGTTCTCTTTATTTCTCCTTGGTTCTCCTTGGTTCCCATTGGTTCTCCTTTGTTCTCCTGGTCCTCCTTGCTTTCTCCTTGGTTCCCTTGGTTCTCTTTATTTCTCCTTGGTTCTCCTTGGTTCTCCTTGGTTCTCCTTGGTTCCCCCTTGGTTCTCCTTGGTTCCCCCTTGGTTCTCCTTGATTCCCCCGTGGTTCTCCTTGGTCCACCTTGGTTCCCCTTGGTCCACCTTGGTTCCCCTTGGTTCTCCTTGGCTCTCCTTGGTTCCAATTGGTTCTCCTTGGTCCTCCTTGTTCTCCTTTGTCCACCTTGGTTCCCCTTGGTTCTCCCTGGTTTTCCTTAGTTACCCTTTGTTCTACTTGGTTCCCATTGGTTCTCCTTAGTTCTCCTGGTCCTCCTTGCTTTCTCCTTGGTTCCCTTGGTTCTCTTTATTTCTCCTTGGTTCTCCTTGGTTCCCATTGGTTCTCCTTTGTTCTCCTGGTCCTCCTTGCTTTCTCCTTGGTTCCCTTGGTTCTCTTTATTTCTCCTTGGTTCTCCTTGGTTCTCCTTGGTTCCCCTTGGTTCTCCTTGGTCCACCTTGGTTCCAATTGGTTCTCCTTGGTTCCCCTTGGTTCTCCCTGGTTTTCCTTAGTTACCCTTTGTTCTCCTTTGTTCTACTTGGTTCCCATTGGTTCTCCTTAGTTCTCCTGGTCCTCCTTTCCTTATCCTTGGTTCCCTTGGTTCTCTTTTTTTCTCCTTGGTTCTCCTTGCTTCCCATTGGTTCTCCTTTGTTCTCCTGGTCCTCCTTGCTTTCTCCTTGGTTCCCTTGGTTCTCTTTATTTCTCCTTGGTTCTCCTTGGTTCTCCTTGGTTCCCCTTGGTTCTCCTTGGTCCACCTTGGTTCCCCTTGGTTCTCCTTGGCTCTCCTTGGTTTCAATTGGTTCTCCTTGGTCCTCCTTGGTCTCCTTTGTCCACCTTGGTTCCCCTTGGTTCTCTCTGGTTTTCCTTAGTTACCCTTTGTTCTCCTTTGTTCTACTTGGTTCCCATTGGTTCTCCTTAGTTCTCCTTGGTCCATCTGGGTCCTCCTTGGTTTGCCTTGTTTTCTCCTACGCGATATCCTTTTTAAGGGACTCAATGTCCTTCTTGTGGGACTCAATGTCTCAAAAAGTAAAAAGTAACCCAGTAACACAGAAAGCCGTAACCCAGCGGTCCTCCTTGGTTCTCCTTGATCCTCGCTGGTTCTCCTTTGTTCTCCTGGTCCTCCTTGCTTTCTCCTTGGTTCCCTTGGTTCTCTTTATTTCTCCTTGGTTCTCCTTGGTTCTCCTTGGTTCTCCTTGGTTCTCCTTGGTCCACCTTGGTTCTCCTTGGCTCTCCTTGGTTCCAATTGGTTCTCCTTGGTCCTCCTTGTTCTCCTTTGTCCACCTTGGTTCCCCTTGGTTCTCCCTGGTTTTCCTTAGTTACCCTTTGTTCTCCTTTGTTCTACTTGGTTCCCATTGGTTCTCCTTTGTTCTCCTGGTCCTCCTTGCTTTCTCCTTGGTTCCCTTGGTTCTCTTTATTTCTCCTTGGTTCTCCTTGGTTCCCATTGGTTCTCCTTTGTTCTCCTGGTCCTCCTTGCTTTGTCCTTGGTTCCCTTGGTTCTCTTTATTTCTCCTTGGTTCTCCTTGGTTCTCCTTTGTTCCCCTTGGTTCTCCTTGGTCCACCTTGGTTCCCCTTGGTTCACCTTGGCTCTCCTTGGTTCCAATTGGTTCTCTTTGGTCCTCCTTGTTCTCCTTTGTCCACCTTGGTTCCCATTGGTTCTCCTTTGTTCTCCTGGTCCTCCTTGCTTTCTCCTTGGTTCCCTTGGTTCTCTTTATTTCTCCTTGGTTCTCCTTGGTTCTCCTTGGTTCCCCTTGGTTCTCCCTTGGTCCACCTTGGTTCCCCTTGGTTCTCCTTGGTTCCCCTTGGTTCCCCCTGGTTTCCTTAGTTACCCTTTGTTTCTCCTTTGTTCTACTTGGTTCCCATTGGTTCTCCTTAGTTCTCCTGGTCCTCCTTTCCTTATCCTTGGTTCCCTTGGTTCTCTTTTTTCTCCTTTGTTCTCCTTGGTTCCCATTGGTTCTCCTTGTTTCTCCTGGTCCTCCTTGCTTTCTCTTGGTTCCCTTGGTTCTCCTTGGTTCTCCTTGTTCTCTTCCTGGTTCAATTGGTTCTCCTTGGTCCACCTTGGTTCCCCTTGGTCCACCTTGGTTCCCCTTGGTTCTCCTTGGCTCTCCTTGGTTTCCAATTGGTTCTCCTTGTCCTCCTTGTTCTCCTTTGTCCACCTTGGTTCCCCTTGGTTCTCCCTGGTTTTCCTAGTTACCCTTTGTTCTACTTGGTTCCCCTTGGTTCTCCTTGGTCCACCTTGGTTCCCCTTGTTCTCCTTGGTCCAATTGGTTCTCCTTGTCCTCCTTGTTCTCCTTTGTCCACCTTGGTTCCCCTTGGTTCTCCCTGGTTTTCCTTAGTTACCCTTTGTTCTCCTTTGTTCTACTTGGTTTCCCATTGGTTCTCCTTAGTTCTCCTTGGTCCATCTGGTCCTCCTTGGTTCGCCTTGTTTTCTCTCCTACGCGATATCCTTTTTAAGGGACTCAATGTCCTTCTTGTGGGACTCAATGTCTCAAAAAGTAAAAAGTAACCCAGTAACACAGAAAGCTGTAACCCAGCGGTCCTCCTTGGTCTCCTTGATCTCGCTGGTTCTCCTTGTTCTCCTGGTCCTCCTTGCTTTCTCCTTGGTTCCCTTGGTTCTCTTTATTTCTCCTTGTTTCTCCTTGGTTCTCCTTGGTTCTCCTTGGTTCTCCTTGGTCCACCTTGGTTCTCCTTGGCTCTCCTTGGTTCCAATTGGTTCTCCTTGGTCCTCCTTGTTCTCCTTTGTCCACCTTGGTTCCCCTTGGTTCTCCCTGGTTTTCCTTAGTTACCCTTTGTTCTCCTTTGTTCTACTTGGTTCCCATTGGTTCTCCTTAGTTCTCCTGGTCCTCCTTGCTTTCTCCTTGGTTCCCTTGGTTCTCTTTATTTCTCCTTGGTTCTCCTTGGTTCCCATTGGTTCTCCTTTGTTCTCCATGTCCTCCTTGCTTTCTCCTTGGTTCCCTTGGTTCTCTTTATTTCTCCTTGGTTCTCCTTTGTTCCCCTTGGTTCTCCTTGGTCCACCTTGGTTCCCCTTGGTTCACCTTGGCTCTCCTTGGTTCCAATTGGTTCTCTTTGGTCCTCCTTGTTCTCCTTTGTCCACCTTGGTTCCCCTTGGTTCTCCCTGGTTTTCCTTAGTTACCCTTTGTTCTCCTTTGTTCTACTTGGTTCCCATTGGTTCTCCTTAGTTCTCCTGGTCCTTCTTGCTTTCTCCTTGGTTCTCCTTGGTTCCCATTGTTCTCCTGGTCCTCCTTCCGTTCCCTTGGTTCTCTTTATTTCTCCTTGGTTCTCCTTGGTTCCCATTGGTTCTCCTTTGTTCTCCTGGTCCTCCTTGCTTTCTCCTTGGTTCCCTTGGTTCTCTTTATTTCTCCTTGGTTCTCCTTGCTTCTCCTTGGTTCCCCTTGGTTCTCCTTCTATTCTATCGGAAAAGTAACCTATAATGTGTAATAATTGATAATATTGCATTGTTGATTATCATTGATAGCAAGCTCTTTACTTTACAGGGCCTTCAAGTTTTAGCTTTGGAAATAACGGACGTCAACGCCAACGGAACACCGAACCAGTTTCCCCCGGAACTCCTGGCCAAAATTCAGTGTCCCACCGCACAACGAGCGAGATGGCAATTCAATTCGTGGAGATAAAAGATAAAGATCACCCGTGTTTATTTCAAAATTAAGGTATGTATGAATGTGACAAAAAGTAACCCAGTAACACAGAAAGCCGTAACCCAGCGGTCCTCCTTGGTTCTCCTTGATCCTCGCTGGTTCTCTCCTTTGTTCTCCTGGTCCTCCTTGGTTCCCTTGGTTCTCTTTATTTCTCCTTGGTTCTCTCCTTGGGTTCTCCTTGGTCCACCTTGGTTCCCCTTGTTCTCCTTGGCTCTCCTTGTTCCAATTGGTTCTCCTTGGTCCTCCTTGTTCTCCTTTGTCCACCTTGTTCCCCTTGGTTCTCCCTGGTTTTCCTTAGTTACCCTTTTGTTCTCCTTTGTTCTACTTGGTTCCCATTGGTTTCTCCTTAGTTCTCCTGCCCTCCTTGCTTTCTCCTTGGTTCCCTGGTTCTCCTTGGTCCACCTTGGTTCTCCTTGGCTCTCCTTGTTCCAATTGGTTCTCCTTGGTCCCCTTGTCTTTCCTTTTCCACCTTGGTTCCCCTTGGTTCTCCCTGGTTTTCCTAGTTACCCTTTGTTCCCTCTGTTCTACTTGGTTCCCATTGGTTCTCCTAGTTCTCCTGGTCCTCCTTGCTTTCTCCTTGGTTCTCTTTATTTCTCCTTTGTCCACCTTCGTTCCCCTTGGTTCTCCCTGGTTTTCCTTAATTACCCTTTGTTCTCCTTTGTTCTACTTGGTTCCCATTGGTTCTTCTTAGTTCTCCTGGCCCTCCTTTCTTTCTCCTTGGTTCCCTTGATTCTCTTTATTTCTCCCTGGTTCTCCTTGGTTCCCATTGGTTCTCCTTGGTTCTCCTGGTCCTCCTTGCTTTCTCCTTGGTTCCCTTGGTTCTCTTTATTTCTCTCTTGGTTCTCCTTGGTTCTCCTCCTTGGTTCCCCCTTGGTTCTCCTTGGTTCCCCCTTGGTTCTCCTTGGTTCCCCCGTGGTTCTCCTTGGTCCACCTTGGTTCCCCTTGGTCCACCTTGGTTCTCCTTGGCTCTCCTTGGTTCCGATTGGTTCTCCTTGGTCCTCCTTGTTCTCCTTTGTCCACCTTGGTTCCCCTTGGTTCTCCCTGGTTTTCCTTAGTTACCCTTTGTTCTACTTGGTTCCCATTGGTTCTCCTTAGTTCTCCTGGTCCTCCTTGCTTTCTCCTTGGTTCCCTTGGTTCTCTTTATTTCTCCTTGGTTCTCCTTGGTTCCCATTGGTTCTCCTTTGTTCTCCTGGTCCTCCTTGCTTTCTCCTTGGTTCCCTTGGTTCTCTTTATTTCTCCTTGTTCCTCCTTGGTTCTCCTTGTCCACCTTGGTTCCCCTTTGGTTCTCCTTGCTCTCCTTTGTTTCCAATTGGTTCTCCTTGGTCCTCCTGTTCTCCTTGTCCACCTTGGTTTCCCCTTGGTTCTCCCTGGTTTTCCTTAGTTACCCTTTGTTCTCCTTTGTTCTACTTGGTTCCCATTGGTTCTCCTTAGTTCTCCTGGCCCTCCTTGCTTTCTCCTTGGTTCCCTTGGTTCTCTTTATTTCTCCTTGGTTCCCATTGGTTCTCCTTTGTTCTCCTGGTCCTCCTTGCTTTCTCCTTGGTTCCCTTGGTTCTCTTTATTTCTCCTTGGTTCTCCTTGGTTCCCCTTGGTTCTCCTTGGTTCTCCTTGGTCCACCTTGGTTCCCCTTGGTTCTCCTTGGCTCTCCTTGGTTCCAATTGGTTCTCCTTGGTCCTCCTTGTTCTCCTTGTCCACCTTGGTTCCCCTTGGTTCCCCTTGGTTCTCCCTGGTTTTCCTTACCCTTTGTTCTCCTTTGTTCTACTTGGTTCCCATTGGTTCTCCTTGCTTTCTCCTTGGTTCCCTTGGTTCTCCTTTGTTCTCCTGGTCCTCCTTGCTTTCTCCTTGGTTCCCTTGGTTCTCTTTATTTCTCCTTGGTTCTCCTTGCTTCTCCTTGGTTCCCCTTGGTTCTCCTTCTATTCTATCGGAAAAGTAACCTATAATGTGTAATAATTGATAATATTGCATTGTTGATTATCATTGATAGCAAGCTCTTTACTTTACAGGGCCTTCAAGTTTTAGCTTTGGAAATAACGGACGTCAACGCCAACGGAACACCGAACCAGTTTCCCCGTGGAACTCCTGGCCAAAATTCAGTGTCCCACCGCACAACGAGCGAGATGGCAATTCAATTCGTGGAGATAAAAGATAAAGATCACCCGTGTTTATTTCAAAATTAAGGTATGTATGAATGTGACAAAAAGTAACCCAGTAACACAGAAAGCCGTAACTCAGCGGTCCCTCCTTGGTTCTCCTTGATCCTCGCTGGTTCTCCTTTGTTCTCCGGTCCTCCTTGCTTTCTCCTTGGTTCCCTTGGTTCTCTTTATTTCTCCTTGGTTCTCCTTGTTCTCCTTGGTCCACCTTGGTTCCCCTTGGTTCTCCTTGGCTCTCCTTGGTTCCAATTGGTTCTCCTTGGTCCTCCTTGTTCTCCTTTGTCCACCTTGGTTCCCCTTGGTTCTCCCTGGTTTTCCTTAGTACCCTTTGTTCTCCTTTGTTCTACTGGTTCCCATTGGTTTCCTTAGTTCTCCTGGCCCTCCTTGCTTTCTCCTTGGTTCCCTTGGTTCTCCTTGGTTCTCCTTGGTCCACCTTGGGTCTCCTTGGCTCTCCTTGGTTCCCAATTGGTTCTCCTTGGTCCTCCTTGTTCTCCTTTGTCCACCTTGGTTCCCCTTGGTTCTCCTGGTTTCCTTGTTACCCTTTGTTCTCCTTTGTTCTACTTGGTTCCCATTGGTTCTCCTTAGTTCTCCTGGTCC